>JXCR01130887.1:167419-187920 GCA_002079205.1 Phalaenopsis hybrid cultivar | reverse complement strand
AAAAAATATATATATATATATATATATATATATATATATATATATATATATATATATATGTTGTTAGGCATAGAATTGGAGATTTTAGGGTGATAGACTAAAATCCCCAATTTAGTTTTAGAGTTTATGAGCTAAAACAAGTGTTAGCCTTCAGGTGAAGGGAAGTGGGAGCTCTGGAGTGAGAGCTAGTATCCTTTCAACCTAACCACGGATTTAGGGACTAAACTTGAGATTAGCTAAGAATTTTCTATAACACTGAATCAGGGTAGAGAATTAAAATTGCTCTTATTTGGCAAATACAATATTTAATATATCTCATTCCTTTACATTATCTAATTCACTGCATAAGGAGAGTAGTTTTTAACATCATCAAATTCTTCAAACCAACTCATCCAAAAAGGGTTATTTTTAAAATTCATATTTACATTTAGGAATAGTTACTATCCTTACATTTAGCATTTGCATTTAAGAGTATTTGATAGATAAAATAACATTCTAATCAACATTGCAAGCTATGGAGTAATAGTAGTAGACAGAAATTGACTGAGGACATTTTTCCTCGCTTCATCGTAGGATCTATATTCAGGGAACAATCAGAAAGTCCTATATTACTTGAAGCAATACGCGCAGTTGCGTAGAACCCATATTGTGTGAACTATTTTCTATATTTTATAACATTTCAATATGACATATTAGTCGCTAAATATAAATTGGATCAAGTTTTTTGCTGTCTTTTGAAAGCTAAATTACTGCGTAATTACGGGTCGGGTCAAAGTTTTGGCTCCGTCTTAGGGGAATTGAATTGACATAAAACACACACAAAAACAACTCACGCTAAGGGCGCGTGAAGTTTTTCATTGTCGGGGATTAAAATCTTCAAGTAGTGGTGTCAACTTAATAAATACTTGCATATAAAAAAATTGCGATCAAATTTTTGGTGCCGTTACCGGGGAAGCTTCGGTAAGAACTTTAGGGGAGTTTTAGTTGAAGTAATTAGGCCTAGACTTGGGAAACTGTAGGTCGTAAAAAGTAAATTTTTGTGGAAAGTTTTTTTTTTGGTATGAAAAAGTGTTGTAAAAAAATGTTTCTATTAAAAACAAGGTGTTTGTGAAAATGTTTTGTTGTGTTGAATTAATCTTTCGTCTTATTTGTTTAATTGTTAATGTATTGTTTGTTGTGTTACGTATATAAAATAAAGGATCTGCAAGACTTGCGTCTTATGATCTTAAGTTAGAAAAAAGAAAAAGAAATAAAAAGATAGAAATACCTTGAAGAACTAGAAATGGAAATGGAAAACATTCAAAGAAATAACTTGGAAAATCTTCATAAATCATTGAGGGATTATGTATATCCTACAATAGTTGAAGTTCACTCAAGTATACAAAACCCTATCGTTGAAGTTGACTCATTTGAAATAAATCCTAAGATTATCCAACTAGTGCAGAATAATCAGTTTCGGGGGACTGCTTTAGAAAATCTCTATTTACACTTATCTAATTTTCAAGAACTTTGTGCTACATTTCATTATAATGGCATGTCTAATGATGTTGTTAGACTAAGGATTTTTCCTTTCTCACTAAGGGATAAGGGTATAATGTGGTTATACTCATTAGCACCTGACTCTATTAAGAATTAGGAGGAGTTAACTCAGAAATTCCTAGTTAAGTATTTTCCACCATCAAGGACTAATAAACTTGGAAATGATATTATCTCATTTTGTTAGTATGAATAGGAATCAATATACAAACCTTGAGAAAGATTTAAGGAACTCCTAAGGTATTGTCCACACCATGCTCTACCCGATTGATTAATTAATCAATTTTTTTTACAATGGGTCAGTAGAATCCCTTAAGTTTATAATTGACGTTGTCAATGGTGGATCATTAATGTCAAAGCCTATTAATAAGACATATGCGTTAATTGAAGAAATGGCTACAAATGAGTTTCAATGGCCCTCTATAAGGGTAAATGCTAAAAATGTAGCAAGTGTTCATGATACAGATGCAATTGCAATTCTTACATTCAGGTTTCTACAATATCAAGGATGTTAGACCAATTTGAAATGAACTAGCCTCAATTTAACTCCAACCCAAAGGATGAGGAGAAGGAATTAATGTTAGAAGAGGTTGTGATTCAAATGACGAGTGAGTTGGTAAATCAAGGGACCACAATAAGGAATATAGAAAACCAACTCGGGTAGATTATTAACTTAATTAATAATCATCCTCAATTTAACTCCAATCCACAAGATGAGGAGAAGGAACTAATATTATAAGAGGTTGTGATTTAAATGATGAGACAGTTGAAAATCAAGAGGTTGCAATACGAGATATAGAAAATCAACTGGGTCAGATTATTAATACAATTAACAGTTATCCCTAGTGATTTTACCTAGTGACCCTAACATAAACCCCAAGCAGATGAATGATGAGCAATATAAAGTTATCAAACAAATATTTAGAAGAGAATTTGAAGATATGTTTTAAAAGAACTTCGAGTTGAGAGATGAGGATAGGGAGATTGAAGGACCAATGGAAGAATTTCTTAAGGAATTAGAAAAACCTATTTTCTCATCTAAGATAAATATAGAAAGACCACCTCGAACATTTACTCAATACCAAGGGAAAGAATTGGAAGATAACTTGAAATAGAAGAGTAATCTAGTAGAATTTAATCCAAACTCTGAATTATTTAAAGAGAATCTGATCCAAAATTTGAAAGATGTTGAATTATGTTATAGAGATCCATTCTTATAAATTTTAAGAGTGATATTAATATGAAAATTTAGAAAATTAATAGAAGAATATTGGATCTAAAAGGATATATAAGGAATAATGATATGAATCAATCTAAAAAGGAAGAGCTGAAGCAAAATATAAATTTAAGGACTTTGTAGGAATCCTTCGATCTCAAAAATATTGGGGGATTGATCAAGGATTACTTAAAGTGAATTTTGATCCAGGTGGGATCATTTATCAGGTTGACGATGTTAAACAAAACGCTTTATAGGAGGCAACCCATAGTTATTAGTGTGGTTTGATTTAGTGTGCTTGAGAGTTATGATTGTTACTGTTGCATTGTGTTTGCTTAAGTGTGCATTGATTAGTTTGATTGATGTTTGGTAGATTTTTGGATTGTTAGTGGTTTGATTTGCTCTTTGTGTGTCAAGAGGGAGGTGATTTCTTAACTACTTTTTATTGTTAGACTTGCATGTTCTCCTGAAGAACATTTTGTTAGAAATTGGAAGCAAGTTAATGAGTTGCAATGATTTAAGGGAAGAATTGACCTCATTTGTTTTGTTTGTTTATGTTTGTGTTACAATATTATATTGGACTTGAAGAACATTTTTATATTACTATGTTGATACTTGTTATGCTAATTAGAATTTTGTTTATTTAATTTCATTTTGGCATGTTTAGTTTAGATTTACTTTCGACTACATGTTTTCTATCCTAATAAATAATTGTAGATGTTTTTGGTAGACATTTGTGGCAGATAGAATTTATAAACTAATTTTTTTCCTACTTATTCTTTTATCTGCTAAATGCTATACCTGTTAAAAATCAAGTTTGGGGGTAGGAAGAAAAATAGATTTTAAAGCTAAGTATACTTCGTTTTAGTTTAGTATTATTGCATGCATGTTTTAGGCTAGATTTACGTTCTCCTGTAGTTATTCTATTCTGATTATGAATGTATATGAATTTGATAGGATGTTGTAGTAGTTAGTAGATTCAACTTTTACTTTTTCTTATTGCTACATTTTATGGAATAGATTGCAAAATATTTAAAAATTTAAGTGTGGGGGGAAGAAAATTTTGTTTAAAAGAATGAAACTAAATTTTATTTGTCCTCAATTAACTATATTTTAAAATTTAATTTAACATGACATTTGGTATTAGAGGCTAACTTTTGATAACTTTATTTGTGCTTCTAAATATATAGTAGACTTAAGAAAAAGTTTTCAAGAATGAAAGTTGATTCTAGAGTTCAGATATTTTGTACGAAAGAAAAAGACTATGCTTTTTCAATTTAAAGTAAAGGAAATTATATTTTTGAAGTATTAAAAATCTTAGAGTTTCATGTAAGAAAGAAAGAATGAGGCTTTATAAAAAATTATCAAAGCTAATATGAATGTATGAAGTGAAAGAAAGTGAAAAGTATTAACTTTAAGAAGAGAACAGTGAAGTTGGAAATTGTTAAAGGCTATCCAAATATAGTAATCCTCATAAGAAAAAGTCAAAAAAAAATGAAAGGATTAAAAATGATCCTAAAAAAATAAAGAGGAAAAAAAAAGAGAAGAAAATTATGTGAGGAGAAGCTTGAGGAGTGCCTAATCAAAAATTGGCTTCACTTGAATCTACTTGAGGAAGAAGGCTTTATTACATTTTTTAAACTTATATTTGAGTATTAGTATCCTTACTAATAAAGTTCTCATGGAGTTCTTTTTCATATGAATATTCTAAGTAACTTTAATATGAAAAATTGCAATTCTTCTTGAAATGAATAGAGAATCAGAATTCTTAGACTTGACTACTAAGAATTCTTGCACTTTTAGTTTTGACTTAAGTTGTTAAAAATTTTGCTTAAGTTGTGCTATTATATTTTGTCAACTGATTTACAGAAATTTAGAAGTTAAACTATGTATCATAAGTCATATTTTTATGTAGTAAATATGTTACTCGAGGACAAGTAACAGTTAATTTTGAGGGATTTTGATACGCCTAAAAAATGTTCAATTTTTCATATGCATTTTATGCCTATTTTTGGTGATTTTTAATGATATTGCATTTTAAGAGAAGGTATTTTGTATCTTTTTGGTTTTTGGTATAGAAAATGGAGTTTTTGAGAAAAAGAAGAAAAAACGGTGCAATTTGGAGCAAAAATGAGCAAGAAAGAAAATTCTGTCCTAGCACATTTGAGCAAAAATGAGACGAAGACGCCAGAACCCGTTTTGACGACGCTAGAGTGCAGAAAATAAGGCAAAAACGCTGCTGACAGCACCCTAGATGGTTTGAATGAGTTTCTGGGCAAATTTCTAGAAGATTTGATGTATTTGGACGCTTTTTGGAAGGTTGCTTGAGGCATCTCTTGAGAATTCATCCTTACACTATAATAGAGTGCTTTTATGTCAGAAAAAGGTAAGTGTGTGTGAGTGAAAAAACTTGGAGAATGTTTAGAAATTTTAGAATAGGAGTAGAAATGTAGATTTCTACCTTTTTTGGAGATATTGGTGAGGGGATTTTGAGAGAATCTGTAAGAGAATATTCTAGCATTGCATGAATCAGTGGGAGACCTTGTGAAAGAGGTTTTCATCTTTCATTCAAGGAGAAAAAATTAAGTATTGTGTTCTTCATTATCTTATGATTTATAAATACTTATCTAGTGGATTTGCTTTGATTTAATGAAGTTTTTTGTTATGTTTTCTTTGTGCTTTGTGATGTGTTTCTCTTACTCTTTCTTCTCTTTTAGAAATAGTGGCATGAGAAGGTTATGCCATTATTTTCCTTTTACTTTTCTTTTGTAATGAGTAGGATTCATGTTTAGGATATTGGGATGCATGCTTGGAGATGTTTTAATTATAAATGTGATAGTTTCTACTTGCACTTCATTTACATTACAATAAGGGCCTGTTGTAGTGGTAAAATTCCTTGTAATTGCATTAAGATCCGAGAGAGCGATGTAATTCTCAACAAAGTGGAACCACATTCACATTCCATGGATGGTGAAGTTCATGGGGGTTGAGTGAAAATAAAAAGGGAAATATATATATATATATNAAATAGAGATATATATATATATATATATATATATATATATATATATATATATATATATATATATATTGTTGGGTGTAGACTTGGAGATTTTAAGATGATAGACTAAAATCCCAAATTTGGTCCTAGAGTTTAAGAGCTAAAGCGAGTGTTAGCCTTCATGTGAAGGGAAGTGGGAGCTCTAGAATGAGAGCCAGTATCCTAAGATAAAATAGAATTCGAGTTTTTTGAAGAAATTTAGGGAAAGCTCGTCAATATACTGGAAGGCCTGGCGCTATACACCAGGGTTTTCTTTGAGATTGATGAAAGAAGCATTCTGGACTGCATCTTCGATTTAAGAGACAGAGGCCGAGCAGGCCTTCTCATGGAAAGAACATATTCCGAGCCAAAGAAATGGATGAGGGGAAAGGGAAGAATCACCATCCAATGCGGCTGTTGCTACAACTTTACGAACGACAGGCAGGAGAATCCGTCTGGGATCCTCAGATATGACCAAGTGGATCCATTGCCACCAATGATAAAATGGATGATCAAGAGAATGGTCAAGTGGAATATTTTACCTTCTACTTGCATTCCCAATAGTTGAATCATTAACATTTATGAAGAAGGTGATTACATTCCCCCACACATTGATTGTCATGATTTTGTGAGGCCTTTCTGCATGGTCTCGTTCATGAGTAAAAGCAACATTCTATTTGGGAAAGAAATTGATATCATTGGCCCTGTTGAATTCATAGGTTCTATGGAGATTCCTCTTCCTCTCAGTTCAGTACTTGTTCTCAAGGGCAACAGTGCAGATGTTGTCAAACATTGCATTCCAAGAGTGCGACACCGTAGGGTGTCTGTGACTTTCCGCAGGATGGATGATAGTAAAATATTGTATGGATTCCAGCAAGACCCAGAACTGGAGGAGTTATTTTCGTACGAGCTGTGAGAATGTTGTACCTCTAAGTACATGCGAAGGGAACTCTTATCCTGGAGCATGACTTAGAAGTTTTGCTTGATCAGAAGCTCAACATACATGGTACAGAGGGTTCACTTGCTTTCTTTTAACAACATGACATGTATCTAATATATTCAGTCTACGATGGGTTCACAACATGAGATGATTCTCAATGTATTTTGACTTAGAATATATAATGTACCTTTTAAGGCGTTAGCCTATGTCTGATTTATGGCATCTCTTTCGGAGAAAATTAATGGAAATTTCTCTCAAATTGTACATTTTTGTCAGTTGCCTTTTTGTGTGATGGATGGAAGCCGCGAACAATGCGATGGTTCAGAATTTCAATGAACAAAGAATGAAATAACAAATCTTTAACAATAAATAAAACATAAATGAAAACAATCACAAATGAGTAAATAACAAAATAAATTTCTTTTGAAAATAAACCAATTAAAATTAAAACTTTAAAAATATATTTTGAAAATTTAAATGTGATAAAAACAACAAGAAAATAAAACAAACCTGTTGAGTAGATTCTTCCGTTTTTGGAATTTCCTACTCTTTGTGCACACAGAACAACCATCGTTATCTACACTAACTCTCTGCACAAAAACTCACAAAGCTCTACAAATCTTCTACAAAATTAGCCTTTCCACATGATATGCTTTTGCTAATTTAACACCCCAAGCTCTTTGTAAATTTCAATTCTCACATCTTAGAATTGTTACCTACATTTCAATTCTCACATCTTCGAATTGATACCTACATTTTAATTCTCACATCTTTGAATTGATACCTACATTTCAATTCTCACATCTCGAAATTGATATACATTTCAATTCTCATTTTCACATTTCTGATTCATTACATTCGAGGGCATTCCTTACATTCCAACACTCTCTTTTGAGAATTGACATACATTTCAGTTCTCATTCCCGAATCAGTCCTACATTTCTGATTCATTAGATTCGAGGTCGGTCCTTACATTTCGACAGTCTTTATTGAGAATTGACTTACATTTCAATTCTCATTTTCGAATCAGCCCTATATTTCTAATTCATTACATTTGAGGCCGGTCCCTACATTCTGACACTCCCTTTTGAGAAATTATATACATTTCAATTCTTATTTTCATATTTCTGATTCATTGTGAATTGACCTACATTTCAATTCTCATTTCCGAATCAGTCCTACATTTCTGATTCATTGCATTCGAGGTCGGTCCTTACATTCCGACGCTTTCTTTTGAGAATTGACCTACATTTCAATTCTCCTGAGGTCGGTCCTTACATTCCAACACTCTCTTTTGAGAATTGACCTACATTTCAATTCTCATTCTCGAATCAGTCCTACATTTCTGATTCATTACATTCGAGGTCGGTCCTTACATTTCGACACTCTCTTTTAAGAATTGACTTACATTTCAATTTTCATTTCTGACTCAGCCCTATATTTCTGATTCATTACATTAGAGGCTGTTCCTTACATTCCGACACTCCCTTTTGAGAATTGATATACATTTCCATTTTCATTTTCATATTTCTGATTCATTATATTCGAGGTTGGTCCTTACATTCCGACACTCTCTTTTGAGAATTGACCTACATTTCATTTCTCATTTCCAAATCAGTCCTACATTTTTGATACATTACAATCGAGGGCGGTCCTTACATTTTGACACTCTCTTTTGAGAATTGATATACATTTCAATTATCAGTCCTTCGGTCGTTATATTTTGCCACTCTCTTTTAAGAATTGACATACATTTCAATTCTCATTTTCATTTTCTGATTCATTACATTCGAGGTCGGTCCTTACATTCCGACACTCTCTTTTGAGAATTGACTTACATTTCAATTCTCATTTCCGAATCAGTCCTACATTTTTTATTTATTACATTCGAGGTTAGTCTTTACATTCTGACACTCTCTTTTGAGAATTGATATACATTTCAATACTCATTTACATATTTCTGATTCATTACATTCGAGGTCTGTCCTTACATTCTGACAATTTCTTTTGAGAATTGACCTACATTTCAATTCTCATCTCGGAATCAGTCCTACATTTTTATTCATTACATTCGAGGTCGGTCCTTACATTTTGACACTCTCTTTTGAGAATTGATATACATTTCAATTCTCATTTTCATATTTCTGATTCATTACATTCGAGGTCGGTTCTTACATTCTGACACTCTTTTTTGAGAATTGATATACATTTTAATTCTCATTTTCATATTTTTGATTCAATACATTCAAGGTCGATTCTTACATTCTGACACTATCTTTTGAGAATTGACCTACATTTCAATTCTCATTTTCGAATTAGCTTTATATTTCTGATTCATTACATTCAAGGTCAGTCCTTACATTCTGACTCTCTCACTCTTTTTGAATTGATATCTAAATTTCAATTCCTACCTCGTGGTCAGTTGTTACATACAGACTCCCATCCTTTGGAAATTTTTAAAATTTCATAATTCAAAGTCCATTCTCCAATCCCCAGCGAGAGTCCCTACTTCTTGACTTGATTAAACACTCACCTACTAATTCCCTAGCAGAAACAAATCACACACACAACTCGATGCGTACTTCCAAGTTTGTTGACTTAAGAGTTTGTATTGGTTTTTGTTGATCTCATTGGTCAACACTAATACGCGTTGTGTGCTTGCCCAGCACACCACACCTAGTGGGGATCCATTTGTTAACCTCACTTTTGGTTGAGGTTTAGTTTCTCCTCTTTAGTAGCCTAAGGTCTTCCTATAGGCTATTCTTAGAAAACTAGAAAAGGCACCCTCACCAATAGAAATTCCAAACTCTTCTTTACTCAACTTGAAGTATTCACATATTGGTCCTAACCTCTAGCACTTAGTAGGTGGGGTCACTATGGGGGAAACTCAAGATGTGTCAGCCTTAGGACTGCTGGACCTTAAGGTTGACCTTGGGTGTTGGTCTGGAGCTAAGGCACTCACTACACTCACTACACTTATCTGCACCCACAATAACTCACAAACCTGAACTCAAATTTCTAGCCTAGGTCCCTTGATCTATTGGGATACTCATGTAGATGATCCCCTAAACCCACTAGCTTAAGGGCTATGGTTTGGCTAAGACAACTATATAGAGGACCCAAAATGGGGTTTCCATTTTTCCATGGCTTGTTGGTGATGGTTGGTACCTCAACCCTACGAAAATACCCATCTTGGCCATTTAGCCCTAAAGCACCCCCAAATTACCAAAATACCCCTCCATAACCTAAAATCCCAAAAATTCTAAAAATTACTAGAAAATCTCAATAAATCCTAAATATTCCCAATTTTATTTTTCTTAACTACCACATGACTCAATTTGGCCAATTTGACTATCCTTAACCAAAATCCCCAAATTTTCCTTTAAGGGCCCAAATTCCGAAAATTCAACCCAAATGTCCATCAATTTGATCTCAATTGGCCCCATATGCAATCCTAAACTCAAATTCACCTTTGATATGATCAAACTAAACTATCCAAGCTTAATTGGCCCATGATTTGAGCCCAATTTTGATTTAGGTCAAAACCCCAATTTTGACCATATGACCTAATCTCACCAAATTGCACCCATAGCCTAGTCTGTTGATCCCGATTAATGTTGAAAAATACTGATTACATTCCTATACATCAAAATTAACCATCAATTGGCCTTCTTGAGCCTCAAATCCATTTGATTTTGGCCTAAATCCAAAATTCCCAAATTTAGCCCCAAATTGGCTAAGTCCAAAATCCATTTGATTTTGGCCTAAATCCAAAATTCCCAAATTTAGCCCCAAATTGGCTGTCCCAAATTTCATCCAATTGATTTCCTTAACCTCCAAATTGGCATCCAATTCATGTTGAAAACTCTTCATGAGTCATCCTTTATGTCCTTGATTTTTGTAAGGCTAATTTTCTTATTTATATTAAATTTTGTAATTATTTCTAAAATATTTATAGAAATCAAGAAATTGGAATATAAAATTAAAAATGTTTATTTCCTTTAGTTCATCTTCAGTCGATTTAATATATTTTTCAAATTCTGGCGGTGCATCTTCGATTGCAATGTCAAATGTTTTCTCATAATCAAGTTTTTCAGTGAAAACTAGGCAAAACTTTGTGTCATCTAAAGGTTCTAGAGTACCAAACTCGATGCCTTCTTTAGAGTTATGGTTTAGTTTACTGTTATTCCATAATTTTTCAAAAAGATAAGAGTCATGTAATGACCATTACATTGCCATCAAACCATTATGAGTAAATTTTTTAATAGACGTGGAATAAACTTCAAAAGGAATTTTATTAATTCTGTAAGATTTTCTTTTTTATGTTCTACATTTGTCTTGGAACTAGAAGAAGAAGAACCAATTCAAAATTTTTAGGGTTTTCTATCATCATTATATACTTCATTAACCACTAAATTCTCAATTTTTGATGAAGAAATTAGAGTTAGGGTCATAGTGTGTGACCAAACAAAATTATGTTGAGATTTTCATACCTATTTTATACTATTTTTGATGATATTACACTTTAAAGAAAGGTTTTTTTGATGTTTTGCTGCAGGAATGGTGAATTAGGGTCATTGGAGCAAAAATATGCAAAAAAGAGCAAATTTGGAGTAAAAAGGACAAAAATGTGAAGAATTGAACTAGAGCGCCAACGGCGAGCCCAACGGTGCCGACGACAGATTTTTCCTGAGACTCCAGAATTAATTCACTTAGAAGGCCCGCCGATGGCGCCCTCGAGGTCGCCGATGGCAAGCTTGGCGATTATGTCCAACAAAGCATTTGATGAGGATGAATTTTGGATGGTTACTTAGGCAACTCTAGGGAAAACTCATCTACAACTTAAAAAAAAAGATGTTGGCCAAAAATGGAAGAAGAGTTATCTAAACTCCTAACCTCTCTTACAAAATTTCAAGTTATATCTAAACTAACACCTCCTACTAATGTAAGAGAGGTTAGGAGTTTTCTTGGACATGTTGGTTTTTACCAGTGTTTTATTAAAGATTTTTCAAAAATTACTAAACCTCTATGCCATCTTTTAGAAAAGGATAAGAAATTTGAATTTATTGAAAGCTGTTTAATTGCCTTTGAGTTATTAAAGGAAAAATTAATCACAGCCCCTATTATAGTTTCACATAATTGGGAGAAATCATTTGAACTGATGTGTGATGCTAGTGATTATGCTATTGGAGTTGTCCTTGAACAAAGGTATGAAAAGATTTTTAAAGTTATCTACTACACTAGTAAAACTCTTAATGATGCTTAAATTAACTATAATGTTACTGAAAAAGAGTTACTGGCCATTGTGTATGCTTTAGAAAAATTTAGATCTTATTTCATTGGAGCTAAATGTGTTGTGCACACTGATCACTCTACTATTAAATATCTGATGCAAAAGAAGGATGTAAAACCAAGGTTAATTAGATGGATACTTTTGATGCAATAATTTAATCTTATTGTTATTGATAGAAAGGGAACCGATAATCAAATTGCTAATCATTTATCAGGACTAGAAAATCATGAATTATCTAAAATCAACAATGAAATTACAGACAGTTTCCCTGATGAACAACTTTATAAAATTAATGAGTGGAAAATACCATGGTATGTTGATATTGTTAACTATATTGTAAGTGATGTTTTGCCACCTATGCTGACACTCCAACAACAAAGGAGATTCATTCATGATGTTAAAACATATATTTGGGATGAGCCTTATTTTATATAAACAATGTAAGGATCTTATTATGAGGAGATGTGTACCTTATGAAGAAACTGAGCTAATCATTTAAAAATGTCATGATTCTGAATTTGAAGGACATTTTGGGATTAATAAAGCTGCTTATAAAATTTTACAAGCTAGATTTTATTGGCCCACTATCTTTAGAGATGCTTATAGATACATAAAAACGTGTGATCGATGTCAACGAGTAGACAATATATCTAGAAGAAATGAAATGCCTCTGAATTTCATGTTAGAAGTTGAAATCTTTGATGTTTGGGGATTAGATTTCATGGGACCATTTATTCCTTCATTTGGGAGATTATATACATTAATTGAAGTAGACTATGTTTCTAAGTGGATTGAAGCACAAGCTTTACCTTATTGTGATGCTAAATGTGTTTCAAGTTTTTTAATGAAAAATATTTTCACTAGATACAGAATGTCTAGAATGATTATCACTGATGGAGGATCCCATTTTAGAAATAAATACATTCAGAGACTGGCAGAAAATATTAATATTATTCATAGAATCTCTACTGCCTGTCATCCACAAACTAGTGGGTTAGCTGAAGTTTCTAATAAAGATATTAAACAAATACTTGAAAAGAATGTAAACCCTAGTAGAGTAGATTGGTTCACTAGACTGGATACAACATTATGAGCTTAGAAGACTGCTTATAAAACTTCTATTAAAATGACTCCTTACAGACTGATTTTTAGAAAGACTTATCACTTACCAGTAGAATTGGAGCATAAAGCATATTGGATGATTAAAGAATTCAATTAAAATTTGAAAGATGCTGGCAAGAAGAGATTGTTACAATTAAATGAAATGAAGAATAAAGAAATGAATCTTATGATAATGACATAATTTATAAGGACAAACTAAAGTTATGGCTTGATTGGAAGATTAACCAGAAGAAATTTGAACTAGGACAAGAAGTTTTGCTTTACAATACTAGGCTGAAGTTATTTCCTAGGAAATTGAAATCTCGTTTGTTAGGACGCTTTACTGTGACTCAAGTTTATACTTACGGAGCTATTGAGATTGAAGATCAGAAGACTGGAAATAGATTTAAAGTGAATGTACACAGATTAAAACTGTATTTTGAGGGCAAAAGACCAAATTTTAAAAGGTTTAAATGATCAACCAACGTGAATAACACCTAAATATGTCGGACTGATGACGTTAAACCAAGCGCTTTATGGGAGGAAACCCATAAGTATCTTTACTTTTATTGCAATTATAGTAGTTTTTATTTGAAATTTTTTTTAGTTTGTGGTAGTATTGAGCTCTACTACTCTTATATACCCTTGAATCATCATAAAAATTGGATCCATAGAGCGAAACTGTACAATTTTTTCCTTGGGTGCTAACAGTGCCCTTAATGCCACCGATGGCGGGTTTTTTCTGATAGTCCAGGCAATTAATTACAAAAGGATTGCCGACAGTGTCCTCGACCCCGCCGATGGAGAGACTGGCGAGATGGCGGTTTCTGGAGTTTGAATGGCTATTTTTGGTGGTTTTTGATCAGGAATCACCTCTTTTAAACTCCCAAATTTGATTCCTAAGTTCATATTTCCCCCAAAAATGAAGTGAAACTCCACCAAATTCATTCCTATGGCGTCCAATTCCCCGGATAATCCCAGACTGCAAGTGTTCAATCGAAGAAAGTTTAATAGTGCGGAAGCACAGCGAATCTTTAACAAGGTACTGCCAAAGAAAAGAATAATCAAGGAATGAGGATTCATAAATCATGGATTGAATAATCCCTCTAAGAAAATGAAGAGATTATAGTGCGACGAAGATGGGAAGTGATGTGCTATACTACCGCTGTCGTGGTTGTTCCTGTGGTAAAGGAATTTTATGCAAATTTGCATGGAATCAATCAGGAAGTCATTTATGTGCGAGGTAGATGGCTAACTTTCACTCATGCAAAGATTAATGGATTATACATGATCAAGAATGTTCCTATCTGCCATTATTCCAACTTCATCCCGATAAAAAACCAAATAAATGAGATTTACCAATATTTAACGGACGAAACTGAAGATTGGGAAATGAGAGAAAATAGGTATGTTAGTTTTTCTGCGACACTCCTAAATCCCGTTTCATAACACTAGCACTTCTTTATTTCTGTGAAACTATTACTGACAATGAAGATTGGAAAAGTTTTTAAAGAAAGTCCTATTCAGAATTACTGCTTCCAAAAGGGATTGCCGATCGATATTGAATCAATAATTGTGAAGTCGATTTTGGGCCTGATCGTTCATGGATCAAATTATGAGCTTGGACACCCTTCCAAAATTTTCTCACTTTGCAGTCAGCTTCAAGTATCCTACAAAAATTGGGAAAAGATACTTCTACCTTGGAAGCCTTTGGACCAAACTGAGAGATTCCTAGCTTTTGAAGATGAAAGTGACATTACTATTATGGTAGATCAAACATCTTAGAACTCACTGTCGATTCAACCCTTAGTTCCTGACAAGACTCTGGTGATCCTACGCAGAATCTAGAAATTGGAGAAGGAGGTACAAAATGTCATGAATGCAATTAATAATCTCTCTGATTTCTTTGATCATCTAGACTGGGGGATGAAAGAACATTTTTCTCACTCTGAACATTTTGAAGATAGTTTGATACGGCTGATGAGGAGGATGAAATTGATAGAAGAGGATTCAACTGAAGAATTTCCATACCGACCCTTTTATAACCTCTTCGTTCATGTGAAATCAATGGGTGATCTAAGAGGAGAATCTAGTTTTGAATCTGAAGAATAGTAAATTTATATTGCTACCTGTCTTTCTATGTATATAATTTAATTTGAACTTTACATTTACTTTGCTTTAGAATTATAATTTTAGAACTCTGTATAGTTGAGACCAAGCATAGGATGTTTGTTTTCAGCATTTTGAGTACTTTGGTTTGGATTGCGACGTTGAATTAATGTATTTAGGTTGAGAAAATACCAAACTTAGGTGTGTTATGTAACATGTATTATATCTCTTAGAATTTATATATAAATGTGATGTTTTGTGTTGTGAAAGTTTATTTGTGATAAGTATATCATTAATCACTTAAACTTATGTTTATAATGATTGAACGGATGTGGTTGAGGCTTGAAATTGATCAAAATTGCAAAAATCCAAAATTGAACCAAATCAATAGAGCCCGCCGATAGTGACCTCGACGGAACCGAAGGTGGACTTTTCCTGAGACTAGGGATATAATTTCAATAGAGCGCGCTGATGGCCTCGAAAACCCCACCAACGGTGAGATTCTAAAAAAAACCTTTAACCGCGATTTTGACCAATCAACTGCCACTATTCATCATCCCCTTCCTCTAAAAAATGCATTTTTTGACCTAGGGCTTGAGAGATCTTGGATTGGGAGGCGATTTCAAGGCATTTAGACACCGGATTTGATCTTCACTTGGTAAGAGCTTCACTCCAAACTAAAAATATTTGATTTTCACCATGGATTTATTCCACATTGAAGAGACCCAAAAAATTTGAGAATGTGAAGAAAATATTGGGAAGAAATTCATGGAACTTAGTGTTGAACTCTTAAAATTAGTTTTGGAAGCCATTATTTGCATATTTGAAGAATATTTTAGAATTTTTCTATAATTATGATTAGATTGAAATGGCTCCACGACAAAAGAGATAACTTGAGTTCGACGAGTCTCGCTTCGTCAATGTGAAGGCTCAATCTAGATTTCCTTTAGTATTTGAAGGGAAGAAGCAAGGTCGAGTTTTTGAGAGTCCGAAAGGAGAAATTGAATGAGTTATTACCGAGCGGAGGTGGGAAAACTTCTGTTACACCACCAATAAAGTTGATGCAAATATTGTGAATGTATTCATGCCGACGTATTCTATTTTGAAGACGGAATCGTTCAAGTGCGGGGATTTCTTTTTGAATTTAATGCCACCTGCATTAACACCTTTTACGAAGTCCCAGACTTTTATAACTACCATTATGAATCCTTCAGTACCATGGAAGGCCCCCTGAATGATGTGATCAACTTTCTCACTGATGAGAAAGGAACATAGAAGATTAAGCAACGAGAACAGGTAAATTTTTTCGCTTCCATTCTGAATGCCACCTCTAAGGTGTGGCACAATTTTATTTCCTCTAATCTGTTACTAACTTATCACCATATTGAGGTAACTAGAGATAGAGATATTCTGAATTTCTTGTATTCAAAATAACAGAAATATAAATGTGGGGAGAATTATTTTTAAGAATATATTGAATAAGGCAAGGATTGAAACAAGTGGAGGTCTAGGACATCCTAACCTTATTTATGCACTTTGCCAACTTTTTGGAGTGGAAGGTGGAGGAGATGAGGAATGGGTTTACCTTATGAAACCCATTAGTAAAGCTAATTTGCTTATGAATCCCATGAGAAATGGAGAACTGGAAGTAGGAGTCAAGAACCTTCTACTAGTAGAAATGTCCCCTCTACAAGTTATGACCTTCCACATTCTAGTTCCTCTACTCTGACTGATTTAATGAATGAGTTGACCTTGCAGCGACATAGACTTGATAAGTGAAAGGATTGGAGGTTTAGAACGTTCACGATATGATAGTGAGTACCTTCAGAGGCATTCAAATTTTGAGGTAGCTTATTACGAAGCTCAGGCCTGACACTACAGAGGTGATCCTAAGGTTACTTACCCTGTGTGCCCCCGATATACTCAATATCTGCCTAATCCACCTGCTGATCAGGGAGACAAAGGAATAGTTTGGGATTTTGATATATGATAGTAATTGATGTACTTGTACTTTTATTTTTGTGATCTTTTATAATAGAAATGGATGTTTGTGTGTATTTGAACTTTCATTTTTATTGTTATGTTGTACTTGGATGATTTTTAATTTTTGTTATAAAGTTAGTGTGGTAGTTAAAATTTGTATGTGTAGTATAATAAATGTTGAATAGTATTTTGTGGATAGAAATGTAATGTGACTTTTATTTCACATTTTAATTGTAATTGTTTTATTTAATATTGTGGTTGTGTTAGGGAATATTGTGTTTATTTAATGTTTTCATTTTGTACTTATTTCAAAATTTCACCACCCAGCAATTTCTCTAATGCTTTATATGTGTAGAAAGCTCCTAAGGTTATAGACCAGGTGAAGTAGAAATTTTGAGGACTACAAAAATTTCAGAATGATGAAAATGCCTAAAATACTAAGGTATGATTTATATTTAGAGCTTTTCTTTCCACTTATATCATTTTATATTGAAAAATTTAAGTTTTGGGGAGGGAGGAAAAAGATTAACTATTAGATGTCCTCTATTTAATTATTTTAAAAAATTATTTATATGATTTTATGTAGTGAATTTAATTCAGGTAACTATATTTTCTAGCTATTTAAATATTATGGTAGATTTAAAAAAGTATTTATGGTAATGAAAATTAATTTTGTAATTTAAGATATTTAATATAAGAGAATCAGATTATAATTAACTATATAAAGTAAAGGAAACTATATTTTGCAATATTAAGAATCTGGAAATTCATTTGAGAAGAAAAGATTGCGGCTCAATGATGTAAAGGCTATGAAATATTTATAAGGTGAATGAATGCTTTGAGTTTTAAATTTAGGGAAAGAAATGTGATGTTCAAAATCATTAACGACTATCCAGATATAGTAATCCAAGGAAAAAGAAAGGATTGAAAACAATCCCTGAAAAGAAAAGAAAAATATATAGGATTGAAAACAGGAAAAAGAAAGGATTGACAAAAATCCCTGAAAAGAAAAGAAAAATATATAGGATTGAAAGAAATCCAAATGAAAAAGAGAAAACAAAAAGAAAATATATGGAAGTGAGGAGAAGCTTGAGGATATGATCAAAAATTGGCTTCACTGGACATACCTAAAGGGAAAACTTAAATACATTCCTGAACTTATAATTATCGATTAGTTCTTTTACTAGTAGTGTTCCCATGAAATTCCTATCCTTTGGATATTCTAAGTGACTTAATATTGCAATATATAATCATTCTTGAAATGAATAGAAGACTAGAAATCTTAAAGTTGATGACTAGATAAATTTTGTAGCTACAGAGTTAATTTAATTAGTTGAATTTTTCTGACAATTTCACTATGGTATTTATCTAAATCAAACTTATAGTATTTCAGATTTAAAACTTTACTACAATAGATCATAACTTTTATGTAGTACTAAAATTACTTAAGGACAAGTAGTAGTTAAGTTTGTGGGATTTTGCCCAAAGGAAATTATGTTGAGATTTTCATACATATTTTATACTATTTTTAATGATATTACAGTTCAAAGATAAGTCTTTTTGATGTTTTGTTGGAGGAATGATGAATTAGGGTGATTGGAGCAAAAAGATGCAAAAAGGAGCGAATTTGGAGCAAAAAAGACCAAAATGTGAAAAATTGAACTAGGGCGCCGACGATGAACCCAACAATGCCGACGACGGACTTTTCCCGAGACTACAAAATTAATTCACTTAGAAGGCCAGCCGACAACACCCTCGAGGCCGTTGATGGCGAGGTCGGCGGTTTTGCCGAACAAAGCATTGGATGAGGATGAATTTTGGAGGGGTGCTCAGGAAATTCTTGGGAAAACTCATCCACAACTTTAAAAGAAAATTTTAGCGCAAAATGGAAGAGGAGTTTGAGGATTTTGAAGGTTAGAATAGCGTTGAAGAGTTTCAGTAGTGTGTAGAGAGTCTAATTTGTGAGGAATTCTTTGAGATATTGTAAGAGTAGAGGAAAAGTGAGAGATTTCTTCCTCCTTGCCGCCTCGAAGAGGAATTATGTGTGTTGTAAAGAAAGGAAGAGATTCAGAGGAACTTCGAGGAGNGATGTTTTGTTGTAGGAATGATGAATTAGGGTCATTGGAGCAAAAAGATGCAAAAAGAAGCAAATTTGGAGCTAAAAGGACCAAAATGTGGAGATTTAAACTAGCCTGCAGACGGCGCCCTCGACCTCGCTGACGGAGAGTTTTTCTCGAGACTAAAGAACAAAATTCTCCAGAAGCCCGCCGAAGACGCCATCGACCCCGCCGACGGCGAGATCGACGATTATGCCTACTCAAGCTTTTGATAAGGCCAAATTTTGAAGGGATGCTTAGGTAACTCTTGGGAAAGCACATCCACAACTTTAAAAGAACATTTTTTACCGAAAATTGAAGAGTCTAGAGGCCTTGGAGGTTACCATTAGTGTATAGAATTTCAAACTCGAAGTCCTGGAGGTCCTAGAGGTTAAAGAGGTTCCATTAGTGTATAGAATTTCCAATAGTAACAATTGTGAGGAATTCTTTGAGAGATTGTAAGAGTGGAGGGAAAGTGAGAGATTTCTTCCTTCTTGCTTCTTTGAAGAGGAATTTTGTGTGTTGTAAAGAAAGGAAGCTTCAGAGGAACTTCGAGGAGTTTGCTTGTGGAGGAATTAGAGATAAGTGGTATTTACTTATTTGAGATTTCTTCCCCCTTGCTACTTTGAAGAGGAATTCTGTGTGTTGTAAAGAAAGGAAGAGATTATTTCTTCCTCCTTGCTACTTCGAAGACGAATTCTGTGTGTTGTAAAGAAAGGAAGAGATTCACAATTGTAAGAGTGGAGGGAAAGTGAGAGATTTCTTCCTCTTTGCTACTTCGAAGAGGAATTCTGTGTGTTGTAAAGAAAGGAAGAGATTCAAAGAACTTCGAGGAGTGTTCTTGGGGAGAAATTTAGAGATAAGTTATTTACTTGTTATAGTTTGTATGACTAGTTTGTATGGTCTGATTCATATATGAATTGAATTAGAGATAAGTTATTTACTTGTTGTAGTTTGTATGACTTTGATTTTATATATGAATTTCTAGTTTTGTTGTGTTTTTCCATTAGAGATAAGTTATTTACTTGTTGTAGTTTGTATGACTTTGATTTTATATATGAATTTCATGTTTTGTTGTGTTTTTCCAATGAGTTCTGAGTAGTTTTCTCTATCTTTCTCCTTGTCTCGAGATTTGTGAAATGGTGATTTGAATTGGTGAAGCCATGAAAATGTTTAAGAAATTGTGA
>JXCR01130887.1:151696-167368 GCA_002079205.1 Phalaenopsis hybrid cultivar | reverse complement strand
TTTTCACTTCGATCTTAATTTACTTTTAATCTGGCCAATTGATTTGTTAAAATATGTTGAGTATTACAACTATAGTGANTTATATATGAATTCCGAGTTTTGTTGTGTTTTCCCCATGAGATCTGAGTAGTTTTCTCTATCTTTCTCCTTGACTTGAGATTTTTGAAATGGCGAGTTGATTTGGTTGAGCTATGAAAATGTTAAAGAAATTGTAATGATCTTTTTACTTCGATCTTAATTTACTTTCAATTTGACCATTTGATTTGTTAAAATATGTTGAGTTTTATAACTAAAGTGAAGATTACATCTAAGATTCAGGGAGGTCAAAGCCCTTGGAAGTTTGGTGCAAATAAATAGTGAAATAAAATTATCGGGCGTAGAATTCGAGATTTTAGAGTGACAGACTAAAATCCCCAATTCGATTCTATCGTTTGGGTCGTGAAGTGTAGATGTTATCCCTCAGGGGAGAGGAATGTGGGAGCTCAAAAGTGAGAGCCGGTATCCTCCCAGCGTAGTCGCAGATTCAGTAAACAAGTGTAGGATTAGTCAATGTTCTTTATGCCTGGAGCAAAGGGTAAAGAATAGTTATGCTCCTTTTTGGCACAATACAAATTGAACTAATTCACTTTATCAATTCACTATAATTTCTTGACAAGGAGAAGGATGCTTTCTTTTATATTGAGCATCACATTAAAAACCTCATTAGTATAATTAATTATTTAAGAGTTATTAAAATTACATTATTATTTCAATTACCTATTAGTGACAGATAAGCAAATTGAATTCCATTGTTGCGATTAAGTATTGCTTTTCTAAAATCTTAATTCATAGTTCTAATATTACTCCCTGTGGTATCGATATCTAAGACTCCATTAGAGCCCTATATTACTTGAGTGATACGTATATTTGTGTTGATAAGTCTGAATTTACAATTATTGAATATTTTTTACATCCATATTTATTGAATTTATAGCTGTTATTAAGTTTTGGTGTAGTTGCTAAGGAATTAATTTTTTTATCAGCAATATTAAATACTTATATTTTTAAGCATATATAAAGTCTCCGTCAGTGTGTATATAGTTATTAATTTTTTGGTACATGGACTCAAAGTGTTCTTTATCATCTTTTTCTTCAAGAGGTATTTCGAAAAGTGGTTGTTTTGAAATTGTCAATGTCATCCTTTTCTTTTCCTTTTCTTCTTCAGAGTCTAGAAAAATACTAAACTTTGATGTTATCCTCATGTCGATCATTGAATCTTTCCTCTCTTATACGCATCCACAGCCTCAACTTTGGGTGCAAGTTTGATGAGAGTTCATATTCTTGATGAAAGTTGAAAAAATTTTTTTCCACTTGTGCTCCTTTATGCATTTTGTTGTCTTTATCTTTTTCTTTTGCATTAACTATTACTTCTCGAGAAGATATTGTTTTTTATATTGGAGTGTAGTAGGTTGCATCCTCATACCAATTATGTGGACTGAAAATGGTTGTAGGTATCCCAAGATACAAGATTCTTGTCATTGTTGTAAATATTTTATGCACCGATGCAGTGAAGAGAGGACCATCTTATACTCATGAAGCCACGGTCTAACAAGTAAGGCATTGAAGGAAGATTGAGAATCGATGATGAGGAATTCTGTCATTGTCACTAGATCATCTATTTTTAAAGTAATGTTATTGATCTAACAACCCGTTCTCCTTGTTGGTTGAATCCTTGTAACATCATTTTGGCCCTCATTAGTTGATGAGCTTAGATATCCTAATATGCTAGAGTTCTCAAATTCATAATGCTAATCGAGGTGTCAGAATCAACTAATGCTCTTGGTAGTCTAGTATCATTTATACTCACTGTAACATATAACAGTCAGTTATGTACGGATGTTCCAAGTAACAAATTCTTGTTAGAAAAGGTTGTGACTCCCTCATCTTTTTGGAGAGACCAAGAGCGTCATAGATACTCAACTTTACCGAAAGTTTCCTTAGATGGGCTAGTACGTTATAGTCCACCTTGTTATAGAAATTATCTTTTCTTCCTTCAGATAAATGTTGTTGTACTAGAGGAATGGTTCTTTTTGGTGTCGCATTTTATTTTTCTTTTGGAGCCATTCTCGGAGGTAACCCTTCCACTCCTCAAAGTGATTTCAATTATTTCATGTAATGTATCATTTGACTCATCTCCTTCTGAGTCAGAAAGTTCCAACTCTATAGAAATTGGTATTCCTTGTAATTCAAGTGTGATAATGTCATCCCCATTTTTTTCACTTAAATAATCATTGTCTTGGTTGTCATTAAAATTGTTGAGATTGTGTATGATTTGAGAATCATTTTTAGGATTAAAATTAGATTGTTCATTTTCAAAAGTAGTATAAAAAAATACATGATGTAAGCATAATTGTTAGTGTTTTATTCATTGTAGATATAAAGTCATACATGGTCAATGACAGGAGGGATTTTCTCCCTTCGTCCGAGACAACTATCCGAGTAAATTGTGGAGAGGTGTAGGAAATGGAAGAGACAAAGGAAATAGCAGCTCGTATATTCAAAAGACCTCTAATATTTTTTATTTCTTTATTTTATTTCTTTTTTTTCTTTTATGGATGATTCCATTATCGTTGTTGAATCCGTGAAAGCTCCCTCAAGAGGTTTTCCATTAGCAGTATCTTTATTATTGTCATTATTGGGAGTGTCGCTAGGAAAAGGTGCATAAAAAAAAAATCATATTAATTGAACCTTTTTTAAGTTCTTTTAGGTATTCTTTTGGGATTACTATATTCTCGTCTTTGAAGTTATGCTCCAAGGAATCTTTGAAAATGAATCATTCTTCAATTTTGTGTCCAAGCATCCGATGATAAGGACAATTGAGATTATCCTTCATGTCGACTTCTCCTGGCCTTTTGGCTTCAGGTAACTTGAATTTTGTTATCTTTAGCAGACTAGAGAATATTTTTCCGACAGTTTTCTTCTTAAATGGATATTCTTTATTTATCTTTTCGGACATTGTTTTCTTTTATGTTGGTAGTGAGTTTGGTTTTTGAAATTGTTGCTTTGGAGATGGTTGTGATGGTTGATTTACATTCGGTCGTTGCTTCTTCTCCTCAGGTTGCACTTGCATCACTTGCTTTCCTTTGTCTACTATTGAGACATTTCCCAATTTTTTCTTAAATGTATTGACCGATTCTGCCTTCTGAGCCTTTTCTGTTACACACATTTTCTTAGATTCCACCTGGAGGTTAGCAGCTTTACTGAGTAATTTCCAAATTGTCTTTATCATGAATCCTTTAAGCAAGAAAGCTATAGGACCGTGGACATGTTTTAGCATAATTTCTACTGCATGTTGTTCCTAGAGTTGTGATTCTCATTTCATGTTGAGATTTCTTTGGCGCAAAATGTAATTCAGAAAGGTTGCTCTTGGGTTTTGTTTCTCCACCACTAAGTATCCAACCTTTATAAGATTTTGGGCTCTAGCTTATTGTTGGATGAATAAATTTTCAAGTTCAATGAATGTCTTAATAGAACCATTAGGAAGTTTTACATACCAGCCAAAAACAACTCTAGTAAGATTGTTGATGATTTGTTGGAACAAAAGAGCATCGCTCCCTCTTACATTACAAAAGCTTGCTATAAAATGCACCAAATGTTGATGAGGATTGCTGGTTCCATTAAAAATCTTGAGGAGAGGTGGAAAAAATCTTTTAGGATATTTAATGGAATCAAATTTCTCTGAATAGGGTCTATCCTTTCAAATTATTGAGCTGGCCCTCAACTAAGCCATTGTCTCTTTCACTTTTTGTTCCGCAAGCCTTGTGATTTCTTTTTTGGAATTCCACTCACGGAAAATTTATTTTGTCTTTGAGTGCTTTCCTTGATCTCAATTGGTTCTCTTCTGTCTTCAAGAATATGTATTGCTTCAGGTCTAATGATTTCAATGACATGTTGTGCAGTTGTTTGCGGTGGATTTAGTAAAGTTGCAAGCATTTCTTCAATCTTTTGTTCAAGATGATTGATTTGTTCATCTCATTGTTGAATAATATCCTGAAACCCTTCTATTAGGTTTTCATTGGTTGCTGAAGGTACTTCTCGTGATGCGGAAGTGGTTGTGTATCAACCATGTTTATTTTTGCATACTCCTCACTTGGAGTGTCGGAAGATTTTTCCTTCCTCTATGTTGATAATCTTTTGATGTCAGTTCTTAACTTTTTCAATCTTTCTTCAAATGACTTGATATTAATTTTTTCATAAACTTTCTCTTGAGAATTGCTATGGAAGTGTTTACATCATCAGTGATTTCTTCTAATATCTCACATGCCCATACATTTGTCTTGAGTATCAGATGAGATGTTATACAAAGTATATCATCGAAGTGTGAGTAGGAATGATCTGCAGATATTATCCTGTACTCATGATCCTTCATTTTAGTAGATGTTTCCTCCACCTCCTGGATTAGTTCATCATGTCTTGTTTTGTCTCTTAAAAAAGTCATATCCTCCATTTTTGGTCCTAAATGAAGTTTAACAGGTACTCGAGTATACTAGCTTTCTGATGGGGATTCTTAGTCAATTTCTTCATAGATTTAACAATCTTGAGCAAGAAGCTTCTTTTTCATGGATGAAGAGACTGCACATCCCATTTTGTCCAAAAGTTGAGAGATTGAACATCTTTCTTTTCATGCAATTCTTTTGAACAAAAAGTATATAGTTTGTATTGAAGATGCATTTTCTCTTTGGAAAGATTGGAATGCATTATCCTCACAGTCAATGGGTACGGGATAAAGCTTTTTCTTCTTTGAAGAAATGTGTTTCCAAAAACATTTTCCTCGGATTCAAATATTTCAAGATTATTAAAATCATTTCTTTTATTTTTCTTTTAAGAGAACGAGTTCTATTTCTTCTTTTAGTTCGTGTTAATGGAACTCCCTTGGAACAAGATCCATCCTCATATTGTGAGAAAATATCATCCTCAACATAAACTTTCTTTCCCTTTTGATCTAGATCTTCCTTCATTTTCTCAAAAGTCAGTTGTTCTACAAGAAATTCTTGAGGTAGATCTCCTATAAGAGAAAAATTTTGATAGGGGTTTAAGTTAAACTCCTTAAAGGGTTCTGTAATGAATTGGGATGGACTTTTCATCATGAATTTAGTTTCATCAAAAAACCGTCATTTTGGTATAGGCGAGTGTATTCATAAATTGGTGAATTGTGGTCTTAGAAGTAGGAAAAGACTGAATCGTGAGAATCCATTGTACTTTTTGGAAATTCAGAAAGACAACATGTCATGTTTTATTGTAGACTTATTTTGTAAACTGGGAATTTGTTATATTATGTCGTTCTTCTCATTAGATATGTCTATATGATATTTCTATCCCAATTTTAAGTTCAATCTAGGTTGGATTTAAGGTGTTTTAGGTTCAATGTAAATAGAACCTAAGGTTTAAGAAGATTTAAGTCCAAAGTAGCTAGGACTTCAATTATTCCTAGGTTCAATTTAGGTAGAACCTATGGATTTAAAATGGCTTAAGTCCAATGTAGGGAGGACATAAATTGTTTTAGGTTCATTGTAGGTAGAACCTAAGGATTAAAATAGTTTTTGTCTAATGTAGGTAGAGCTTAAGTCTTTTTAGGTTCAATGTAGGTAGAACCTAAGGATTTAAGTCCATTGTAGGTTGGACTTAAGGTGTTTTAGGTTCAATGAAAGTAAAACCTATGGATTATAATTATTTAAGTCCAATGTAGGTACGACTTCAGATGTTTTAGGTTCAATGTAGGTAGAACCTCAGGATTAAAAATGTTTCAGTCCAGTGTAGGTAGGACTTTAATTGTTTAAGTTTTAATGTAATTAAAACCTCAGGATTCAAATGATTTAAGTCCAATAAAGGTTGGACTAAAATTTTTTTTAGGTTCAATGTAGGTAGAACCTAAGAATTTAAGTCCAATGTAGGTTGGACTTAAGGTATTTTAGGTTAGTCGTAAGTAGAACCTAATGATTAAAATGGTTTAAGCCCAATGTAGGTAGGACTTAAATTGTTTTAGGTTCAATGTTGGTAGAACCTAAGGATTAAAATGGTTTAAGTCCAATGTGGTTAGGACTTTGAGTTGATTTAAGTTCAATATGGATTGAACTTAATGTTTGAAATGATTTTAAGTTCAATATAGGTAGGAATTAAACTTGATTTAGATCCAATTTGATTGGGATCTAAGGTTGATTTAGGTTCAATAATGAACCTAAGATTTGAAATAGTCTTAAGTCCAAGGTGGTTAGGACTTAGAGTTGGGTCGATTTAAGTTCAACGAAGGTTGAACTTAAAGTCTAAGTTAATTTAGGTAGGTTGAACCTCTGATTTAGGTTAACTTGTGCTGAACCCAAGGGATTTATGTTGACTTAATTCCAAGTTAGGTTGAACTTAAGGGTTTGAGTTGAGTTAGGTTAAAATTGGGTTGAAACTAAGAGTTTGAATTAAGTTAGGTTCAAGTTGGGTTGAGCTCAATGGATTGAGTTGGATTAAACCTACGAGTTTGAGTTAGGTTAGGTCCAAGTTAGGTTGAACCTAAAGATTTGACTTGACTTACGTCTAAAGTGGTTAAGACTTCGGGGTTTAATTAATTTAATTTAATATAGATATATTTAGGTTTGAATTATAATTAAACCTAACATAGGTAAGGTTTAATTAATTCTGTTAAGTTTGATTAAAGTCAAACCTAATTGAGTTTTTGGTTAATTACGCCTAATGCAAGTAAAGCTTAATGGCACTAAATAGATCTAATTAAGTTTAGAACTAATTGAGGTTTTAGTTTGATTAAGCCTAATGTAAGTAAGGCTTAATACAATTATTTAGATCTAATTTGGATTATATCTAATTGAGGTTTATGTTTGATTAAGCCTAATGTAAGTAAGTTTTAATGGGGTTAATTAGGTCTAATTAGGGTTAGACCTAATTGAGGTTTAAATTTGATTAAGCTTAACATAAGTAAGGCTTAAAACAATTAATTAGATTTAATTAAGGATATATCTAATTGAGGTTTATGTTTGATCAAGCTTAATGTAAGTAAGGCTTAATTTGGTTAATTAGGTCGATTAGGTTTAGACCTAATTATGGTTTTAAAGTGATAAAGCCTAATGTAAGTAAGGCTTAATAGGGTTAATTAAGTTTAATTAGGGTTAGACCTAACTGGGGTTTATAGTGTTAAACCTAATGTAATTAAGGTTTAACGGACTTTAATTAAGTCTCAATGTGGTTTAGACTTAATAAAGGTTTATGATGAAAAACCTAATGTGATTATGGTCAACAATAATTTAATTAAATCTAACTGTGGCTTAGACCGAATTATGGTTTGTTGAGTTAAAACTAATGTGATTAAGGATTAATAGAGTATAATTAAGCCTAACTGTCATTTAGACTTAATGTGATTAAGGTTTAATAGAGTTTAATTAAGTTTAACTATGGTTTAAACTTAATTAGGGTTTGTTGAGTTAAACCTAATGTGATTAAGGTTTAACTTAAGATTTGAAGTAGTCTTAAGTCCAAGGTGGTTAGGACTTAGAGTTGGGTTGATTTAAGTTCAATGTAAGTTGAACTTAAAGTCTAGGTTAATTTAGCTAGGTTGAACCTAAGATTTAGGTTAACTTGAGCCGAACCTAAGGGTTTTATGTTGACCTAAGTCCAAGTTAGGTTAGGTTCAAATTGGGTTGAACTTAAGAGTATGAATTGACTTAAGTCCAAATTAGGTTGAACTTAAGGGTTTGAGTTGAGTTATGCTCAAATTGGGTTGAACGTAATAGTATGAATTAATTTAGGTTCAAGTTGGGTTGAGCCGAACAGATTGAGTTGAGTTTGTTTCAAGCTGGATTAACCCTAAGAGTTTGAGTTGGGTTAGGTCCAAGTTAAGTTGAACCTAATAATTTGATTTGACTTAGGTCTAAAGTGGTTAAGACTTAGGGGTTTAATTAATTTAATTTAATCTAGATATAGTTAGGTTTGAATTATAATTAAACCTAACATAGGTAAGGTTTAATTAATTTTATTAGGTTTGATTAAAGTCAAACCTAATTGGGTTTTTGGTTAATTAAGCCTAATGCAAGTAAAGCTTAATGGAACTAAGTAGATCTAATTAAGTTTAGAACTAATTGAGGTTTTAGTTTGATTAAGCCTAATGTAAGTAAGGCTTAATACAATTATTTAGATCTAATTCTCATTAGATCTAATTGAGGTTTATGTTTGATTAAGCTTAATGTAAGTAGGGCTTAATGGGTTAATTAGGTGTAATTAGGGTTAGACCTAATTGAGGTTTAAATTTGATTAAGCTTAATATAAGTAAGGCTTAATACAATTAGTTAGATCTAATTAGGTATAGATCTAATTTATGTTTAAGTTTGATTAAGCCTAATATAAGTAAGGCTTATTATGGTTAATTAGGTGTAATTAGGGTTTGACATATTTGTGATTTTAAAGTGATTAAGCCTAATGTAAATAAGGCTTAATGGAGTATTAGATCTAATTAGGGTTAATAATGTTAAACCTTATATAATTAAATTCTAAGAGAGTTTAATTAAGTTTGACTATGGTTTAGAGTTAATAAGGGTATTTAATGATTAACCTAATGTGATTAAGGTCTAACATAATTTAATTAAATCTAACTATGGTTTAGACCTAATTAGGGTTTGTTGAGTTAAACATAATATTATTAAGGTTTAACAATGTTTAATTAAGTATAATAGTTGTTTAGCCTCTGTTAAGGTTTGTTGAGCTAAACCTAATGTGATTAAGGTTTAACAGAGTTTTACTAAGTCAAACTGTGGTTTAAACATAATTAGGGTTTGTTGTGTTAAACCTAATGTGATTAAGGCTTAACTTGGTCTAGTTAAGTCTAACTATGGCTTAGGCTTAATTATGGTTTGTTGAGTTAAACCTAATTTGATTAAGGTTTAACAGAGTTTAATTAAGTCTTACTGAAGTTTAGACATAATTAGAGTTTGTTTAGTTAAACCTAATGTGATTAAGGTTTAACTTGGATTAATTATTTTTAACTGTAGTTTAGACTTAATTCGGGTTTGTTGAGTTAAACTAATGTGATTAAGGTTTAACAGAGTTTAATTAAGTCTAATAGTGATTTTTTATGTGGTCATGGATTTTTCTTGCTATGGGTTTAAGTCAATATTTTAAGAATGTCGATTTAATTATGGTCAAAATTAGGTCTAAACCATAGTTAGATTTTAAGTCAATATTTTAAGAAAATAAACCATGATTGACCCTAATTAGATTCTTAAAATTAGGTCTAAACAATAGTTAGATTTAATCAGGATTGACCATAATGTGATTAAGGCCTAAACCATAGTCAATTTTAAGAATGTCGACCATGATTGACCAGGGTTGGCCATGGTTGACCAATTTTCATCCAGGATGACTTACATGACCATGTCATGGTTAGTTCAGTCATGGGGTCCTTGGATTTGGTGGTATGACTTTGGTTTGACAAAGGTTAACCACGATGGTCAAATTGACTATATCGTAATAATTTAGGTCTATGTATGACCAAATAGTCCTTGTGGTGATCATAAGGTTTAAAATTGACCATGCCGACCAGTTTAGGGTTGGAATTGACTCACAAAGCCAAGTTGACCAGTTTTGACCAGTTGGGTCAGGGTTGACCCATTGAGTCAATTGGGTGTCAATATTGACCTTATACTCAATGTAATGGCCATTAGGCCAAAATTTGACCAGATTAGGGTTTGTCATTGATGATCTGATTATTTTAAGGTGTTATCAAGTTTGAAGCCCAAAAGGGTATTTTGGGAGTTAATTTAGTTTTTAGTGTTTTACGGACCTTAGATAAGAGGAGTTAATGTTTGTAAACCCTTTTTCTTAATGACCGTGATTATCATTCTTAGGTGTTTATGAATTGTCTAAGAATCTGAAGCCAGAGGGTTACTCATGACATGTCTGGTCTATGAATATTATTTTAAGATCCTCACAAAAGTGAGGTCAACAAATGAGCCCCAAATATGTGTGTAATAATAGAGAAGTATGTCACACATATTGGCATTGACCAAAATGGTTAATATCACCCAAATAAAATTATAAGTTTGTCGGTAGTTTTGAAAAGAAGAGTATACTTTGTCAGGTCATTGTTCCATTTTATCCAATAGGAAAGTCATTGAAGGAGGTCTTATGTCATTTCTTATAGATGATCAAATGTCGGTTCCTTATATCCAATAGGAAGGCCATTGAAGGAGGTCTTATGTCATTTCTTATAGATGTCAAATGTCGGTTTTCGAAGAGGAATAATATGTGACTTACATCCTATCCCAAAGAAATAACTATAGGAAAGCCATATCTCCATGTTGGGAAGGTCTTATATCCACTTGTTAGAAGGAGAGTAGATGTCATAATCCATTTAAGGAGGTCTTATACTACTAATGAGAGCTGTCAAATGTTGATGTCTATCGATTTTGAGAAAAAATGCTATGCGATTACATCCTGTCTCAAAAAAAATTATAGAAAAGCCATATCTCCGTGTCAGGAAGGTCTTACATTCAATAGTTAAAAGGAGAGTAGATGTCATAATCCATTTAAGGAGGTCTTATACTACCAATTAGAGATGTCAAATTTCAATATCTATCGGCTTTGAGAAGGAATGCTATGTGACTTACATCCCATCTCAAAGAAATAACTAGGAGAGCCATATCTCCATGTTAGAAAGTTCTTACATCCAATAGTTAGAAGGAGAGTAGATGTCATAATCCATTTAAGGAGTTCTTATACTACTACTCATAGATGTCAAATGCTAGCGTCTGTCAGTTTTGAGAAGGAATGCTATACGACTTACATCCTATCTCAAAGAAATAACTATAAGAAAGTCAGATCTTCGTGTCAGGAAGGTCTTACATCCAATAGTTAGAAGAGTAGATGTCATAATCCATTTAAGGAGGTCTTATACTACCACTCAGAGATGTCAAATGTTGGTTGTCCATGAAAAATATATGAAAATAAATGTATTATTAAAGGTTTCCAGTGAGGAATTAGGAATGACATTCTGTTTTTTTCATTTTGAAATTATGTTTGTGTTTTTTTTGGCCTTTCTGGACCTGCACAAGCACCATTAACAGCTGGAGATTTTTTCTTCTTTAGTAAAACCAATCCATCATTACTTCACTACAAAAGATGTCATAAAAAAATATACAAGATGTCGGTACTTCATCATTTGTCATATTGGAAATGTCTTCAAAATACATCATAAGTTATCTTATTTATCTTATTATCACGTCGGTAGTCTTGGGACACTACTAGACCATACATGAATACCTTGCACTTTGAGATACTTTTGGAAATAGATTTCATCGAGTATTGACTGATATCCAACAGGACACTTATTAGGGAGCATCATTCGTAGCATTATCTAAATTTGTTGTCTGCTTATGCTTGGAATATAGTGCTTGGTTACATTGGCTCCATTACCTTTTAGAACCAATACTGATCCTCATGGGAGGGGAATTTGGTAAGAAGCACGGAATTTTCCTGGGCCTAGTATCCTTTTTTCTTGTCTGTGAAGATAGAGCATCTGCTCATCAATGATATTATGCAGAAGGGTCTTTCAAAGACATGGTTGTCAATGTGAGGTGGGATGCAGTCCCCTTCTTCATACATGTTGGTAATACAACTATCTAGAATACAATTATATGGCATTATGTCCCAATACACCAATCATTTGATGATTTGGATAATTATTCTTGGCATTGGATCCACTTGCTCATGCTCTAGAATTCATGGAGAGTTTCCATCTCTATCATTGGCATAGTTATAACAACATCCATATTAGATAGTAACTGATCCTTTATCTTGTATCCATCTGTTTGGTTTAAAATATGTCATCCTTTTCAAATATCTAGCTTCTTCACAGCTGCGTGCTTCCATCACATGTTCGATGATAGCCACCTGTTCATTTTCATGAAAGACTTGGGTGACTAGTTGAATTCCTTCAATTATGTTGATTATATGACCATTAACATACTTAAAAAATTCAAAATAATGTCATTTGAACGTTTGTATATGCTTCAATTCTTTCTTAGATATAATCCGTCTGTCGGTCGGTTCACTTGATGATGTAAGATCTAAAACTAATACATATGGACTAGGTGTGAAGATGGTACTTTCTATTTCGTCTTCCTCAGGATCCATTTTTTCAACACTGAGAACAGGGTATACCTCTCCAGGTTTTTCTTCCAGAATTGGAATTTGAAATTCTTCATCGTCCTCATCCTTAGATTTCAAGTCATGTCGTTCTCTTTCTTCAATTCTTTTAAGATGTTTGTTGCGATTTCGTCTTTAGGTATGAGTCAATCCATATGTGAGCTTGTTGACTCTAGCAACATATGCTTCCACAAAGTCTTTGCCTGCAACAACTAATACTAATTTTATTTTCTCAGTGTTAAGTTCCACTTTCTATCCTATTGGTTTCTCCTTCTCTTTAGTGATATGTCGCTGTCGGGTCCTAAATTCTAGTACAGGAATTTTCCCCTCTGCTTCTTCTTTGTTTACAATGGAAAACAATGGCTCATTATATAAAATCTCAACTTGTGTTAAGTTGAAGTCAAAATGGACCTTTAATCCTTTATCGATGCATTGACGGTCCAAGGCCAAGAACACACCACTTCGAAATGTGAATAGAAGTCTATTGTTTGACATTTTCTCTGCAAATGATAAATTAATGGAAACATGTCAAATAGGGTTTTAGATCAATTTGTTAATGTGGATGTTGAGAAATTTTTATTCGAAAGGCTCATTCAGTTCATTTTAAGAGTTTATGCTCTCAAACACCTGTTTGATAAGCAAGAAGATAGTGTCAAAGAGAGAAAAGTGAAAGAGGTCAAATTCATTTTGTTGTTATTTCCCAGTTTACAAATAAGTCATTGTTTGTAAAGTTGCATAATATTTCTTCAAATACCGCCCATTGATTGGGGGTAAAATTCTTTCTCCTTGAAAATTAACTAACTGATAGGATCCTCCCGAGTATGTCTTTTCAGCTACATACGAGCCCTCCCACATTGGTTCAAATTTTCTGCTTATTTTTCTTGAGCTAGAGTATGTCTTTAAAGCACTAAGACCAGATCCCCAATTTGAAATCTCCTAAGATGGACCAATTTTTCATGGGCCCGTATCATTCTCACCTAATAAAGTTCAAGATCATGTTCAGCTTGTAGTCATTTTCCCTCCAAACACTCAAGTTCTTCAATTCATAATTTTTCATTTTCATATTCTGTTATTTTTTTTGCAATCGCAACTCTGAGAGAAGGAATCTACACTTAGAGTGGCAATATGGCTTCAGAAACATATACCAAAGCAAATGGTGTTGATCATGTCGAAGTTCAACACGTAGTTCGGTAAGCCCATAGAGCCTCTATCAATCACTCATTCCATTTTCTATGACTGTTACTCAATGTATTTTTCAGAATTCGTACCAATGTTTTATTAAAAGCTTCAGCTAAACCATTGGCTTTGGGATACTAGATTATTGAATTCCTCTAGTCTATTCCATGTCTTTAAATAAAACTGTTCAATTTTTATTTTTGAAAGCAAATTCATTGTCTGATATCACCCTTCGAGGAGTTCCAAATATGTAGATGATATGTGCCTTGAAGAAGTGGAGAACTTGTTTTGCTTTGAACTCCATGAGCGATACCACTTTTGCCGATTTGGAGAAATAGTCTGTAGTAGCTAAAATGAATTGATGTCATTTAGATGAAGGAGGGTCCATAAGGCCCACTAAGTCTATACACAACATTCAAAAGACCATGATGCAATTATTGGGTGCAATACATTTGGCGGTTGATGTAAGACCACCCCATGTATTTTACATTGATGACACTTTCTTGTAGTTTCGAGACAGTTAGTGATCATTGTTGGATAGTGTTGACCTCATTTTTTGTTGAGGTTAAGTTTTTCCTCTTTAGTAGCCTACGTTCTAGCCATATGAATTTTTCTGTTGACTATTCCTATAAAACTAGACATGGAACCCTCACCATTAGAAATTCCAAAATCTTCTCCGCTCAACTTGAAGTTCCACATATTGCTCTTAACCTCTAAATCTTAGTAGGTGGGGTCACTGTGTGGGAATCTCAAGATGAGTCACCCTTAGGACTGCTGGACCTTAAGGTTGACCCTCTTTGTTGCCCTGGAGCTAATTCACTCACTACTCTCATCTACACTANTCTTATGTTAACTATAATCAGTTATCTTTCACTTTGTGCTCGTTTGTTGTTTTCCTTAACTTTGTTGAGTTTCCAAGATCTGTTCAACAAGTTTTATCCCATTTTGGGTGGAGAATAGCGATACTTGATGAGATGAATAGCTTAGCTAAAAAAATGGAACTTGGGANTCTTATGTTAACTATAATCAGTTATCTTTCACTTTGTGCTCGTTTGTTGTTTTCCTTAACTTTGTTGAGTTTTCAAGATCTGTTCAACAAGTTTTATCCCATTTTGGGTGGAGAATAGTGATACTTGATGAGATGAATATCTTAGCTAAAAAAATGGAACTTGGGACTAATTGAACAACCTTTTGGCAATAACTTTGTTGATTGTAAGTAGATCTTTGAAGTTAAGCTACATTTTAATGGATTTGTAGCTCGTCTCAAAGCTCGGTTGGTGGTTAAGGGCTATGCTCAAACTTATGGGATCGGCTACATGGACACATTTTCTCTCCCAGCAACTTTAATTTTGATTCACCTAATCCTGTCCTTAGCAGCAAAAAATAATTGGCCAGTGCACCAGCTAGACGTGAAACATGCTTTTTTGCAAGATAATTTTTTTGGAAGATNTTTTGATTCACCTAATCCTGTCCTTAGCAGCAAAAAATAATTGGCCAGTGCACCAGCTAGACGTGAAACATGTTTTTTTGCAAGATAATTTTTTTGGAAGATGTATACATGGAACAACTTCCTAGGTTTCTTGCTTAAGGAAAGTCTGGGAAAATATGTCATCTTCAAAAGTTTCTATATGGATTGAAACAAAGCCCTTGACCATGGTTTTTAAAATTTAGCCAAGTAGAACGGTGGGTTTGGGATGCGGAAAAGTAAAAGTGATCACACCATATTCTATAAGCAATCTATCATAGAAATCATTCTATTGATGGTTTATGTCGACAACATTATTGTTATTAAAAGTACTGGTCTGTAGGGAATCTTATCATTGAAATGTTTTTTTCAAAATCAATTCAACATTAAGGATCTGGGTTCTTTGAAGTACTTTTTGGGGATTGAGATATTTAGGAGCAAGAAGGGTATCTTTCTATCTCAAAGGAAAAATGTTTTAGATTTGTTAGCAGAAACTGGGAGAGTAGGAACCAAACCACGCAGTATTCTGATGGTTCCTAATCAACAACTTACCAAGAATAGAGAGCTCTTTAATGATCATGAACGATATAGGCTACTAATGGAGAAATTAAACTACCTAACAATGACTCATTCTGACATTGTGCATTGAGTTAGCACTATACATCAGCTCATGTCTTTCCCTATAATCCATCATTGGCTAGCTCTAGAACAAATGCAATGTTACTTTAAAGGAGCTCCTGCAAAAGAGATTCTCGATAAGGATTATGGGCATAAAAATATTGAATGCTTCTCTGATGCAGAATGGACAAATTCCAAGATTGATCAATGATCCAATACTGGATTTTGTGTTTTTGTGG
>JXCR01130887.1:128122-147991 GCA_002079205.1 Phalaenopsis hybrid cultivar | reverse complement strand
GAGAAAAAGGATTCATGTAGCCGACCTCATGTAGTGGGATTAAGGCTTTGTTGTTGTTGTTGTTGTTGTTTTTAGTTTTCGATTTGCCTATTTTGGTGATTTTCATGGTTGGAATTTTTGAAGTTGATATTGATTCAATGGCTTTTGATGCGTATGATTATTGGTGAATCCTTTGATCGTTACAGGTACCTATGATCATGTTATGTTTATAAATATGAAATAGAGGCATGTGAGGTCGAAAGTGTAACTTTTCTATTTTTCAAGCTATTTGGAAAGGTTATGTCGTTGGAATGAAGAAATTGAAATGAGTTTTAGAGAGAAAACTCTCCAAGAGAAATGAGTGTTTGGACACAAAAAAGTAATAGTATGATAACATTATTTGTTGTTGTTGCAATTTAATTTTTTATGTTACTCATTCTTAAGTGATGTGTAAATTTTGATGTAATATATTGGACTTCAGATTTTCTGTAAACTTCTAAAATTTATTTCTGATAGTTGGTTTGAATTCGTTATGAAACAATTAACTTACAGCTATTACATGTACATAAGAGCATTATAATCTTTTATCATAGAAAATAGCTGCAACACAACAATTTAACAACTGAACAATTCGAACACACAAAATGATTCACCATCAATAGTTTTATCGCAACATTCTCTTCTTCAGCAACTTCAGAGCTATTTCTTCAAATGGCTAAAGCTGCCCCAAACAAACCCTTAGCTAGATTTAAAGCTTCCCAAATCTACTAAATCCAAATACATGAAATATAAGCCTACATGATTTACATCCTAGTTGTAGCCAGACAGTCCCTTGTCCCTTTTTCTCCATGCCTAACACAATCATCGATATAAAAGCAAAAAATAGCAAAACACCAAGCCAAGCAAGAATGATCCAAATTTTCCATGGAACTAAATAAGCTAATAAACAAATTCACAAAAAATAAAAATAAAAAACATCCATTAATGACGAGATAGAAAAGGAGACTAGATCGAGACATACACCGAAGAAAAATCTCGGGGCAGAATAAGTGCAAGATCATACCAGTCTCCAGTGTCATAGCTAAGTAAGAGTTGCGCCGTTTCTCGAAGGCCTTGAGGCTGAAAAATCCGGCGAACAGGAGAAGTACGCCGGCTCCTCCGCCTCCGGCGAGCGATGCAGTGCTGCCCCGCCTGAAATAGCCGATCGCTCCGCCGGAAAGCAAGAGCAGGCCGTAAGGGATCGTGAAGCAAAAATCGTGCATCTCTTCTTCCCTTCTCTATATCTTTCGACTCTCTCGATCGGGATAAAAGAGAACAAATGGCAGAGGAGCAGTTTGGGGCTTTGCGCTGTAACGTGGAAACCACGTTGCTTTTGAGCCTTTGGCGATGAGGTCAAAGAGAAGTGTGGCTGGCACACACGACCGGCTTTAGCTACTGGTCATATTATTTCTATATAATCAATTCTCTTACATCTAAATTTTTATAATTTCATTCAAAATGTTTAACATCACAATAAAAATATTATTTTTTATTTTTTAAAAATGAAATTTAAATTCTATTTTCGCATAGTTTTTTTACCTCGAAATATTATAAATATAAACTTGGGCATTTATATATTAATATGTTAGCATGTATAAATTATGTTTTATGTATCTAAATTTATCTAATTATTATTTTTTTCTAATTTTAATGGTTTAATTGTTTTTATTTATGGAAACCTTACCACTCAAGATTTATCTTACATAACTAACACCTACACTTTACTTTTATTGTAGACACAAATACATGCATAAAGATATTTTTTATGGAATTCTCTCTCATCAAAATGTGCTCATCGGTCAAAGGGATGAACTGAGCCTTTTCTAACTAAATGGCTGAACTGAGCTCACCTATCGGAGCAGCCGAACTGAGCCCACCTGACTCGAGTGGTTAAATCAAGTTTGTCTATCTCTCTGATCACTCTCATTTTCCCTTGAAAGAGTGACCTAACCTACCTGAGCTTAGGAGGTTATGATAAGAAGCAATCATGACCACCAAGGCCATCTGTTAATTCTTTATTTAAAGGTGTCACCCAACATTTTAGGTTCTATCTTTTCACTAAGGCATTAGGGTGGCTATCGTACCTGTAATATATAATATTCGCCAGAAATACCTGACATTAGCTAGCAAGACACCGACATCCACATCACAGTCTTTTCATCATGATATCAGAGAGAAGTGATAGGCGGTGTGAAATGCATTACTTTGGTTATTTCATAAATTTCTTCTTCTATGTATAGAAGGGGAAGAAAAAAAATAAGGAGTGGCGTCGTAGATAAGAGGCACACTATAACAAGAATTACCAGCACTAGAGGAACCAAGATAGGAACAACTAAGGCAAGGGTCATATGCCTAGGACCTGCTAAGAGCCAAAATGAAAAGGCTCTTAACCCAATTTTTTAACAGGAAATAAAATGCATGGGTGATTTTGATTGTTCAAAAGAGGAAGGACATGTTGCCAACTTGATCAGCGAAGATAGGAGAAGAAGACGAAGGATTTCTTTCAACTATTACGATGAATAATTCAAGAGAGGGAGAAAAAGATAAAGACTAGCTGACAACCCCTTTTTATGAGAGGTCTTAGAAGTTGAAGTTCTGAGAAAGTTTAAGATTCCATCTTTGGAATCCTACACAGAAAAATATGACCCCGCTAAACACCTAGCTTATTTCAAATCAACTATTTGCATACTCAGAATGAATTACACATTGAAATGTCATTTGATCATCATGACAATGAAAGAATCAATCCTGCATTAGTTCAACCACCCAATGGGAGTCATTACCTCCTCTAGCATATTTAAGAATACGTTTGTGACTCAGTTTGTTAGTGTGTAAAAACCTCCAAAATGCTTGCAGGCACTAATGAAAATACATCAAGAACACACTGAAAGCTTGAGGAGCGACATCGCTCATTTACAATGAAAAATGTTAAATGTCTAATACCCTGAGCTTGTAGTCGATCATGTGGCTCTAGCCCAAGACCTAAGTGAAGGGCCATCTTGATATACACTTGGGTTACAAAGCTAAAGACATTGGTAAAGCTTCTAGAGTTCACAAACAACCACATCTCTACACAAGAGTACAATTCTAGCTTTAGACCCACACGATTGTTATAATCCAAGAAAGATATCAAAGCTAACCTCGTGATGATCATCATTATCACAGGATCCATTTTAAGAAGATTAAACCCTAGAGTGTTCAGAACAAGCATGCCCACTTGGATCAGAGAAATTTGAAGGAGAAACTAGTTGGAATGAAACTAGAAAAAGTGAGGGAGTTAATCGGACTCCTCCCTCCTGCTGAAATCACACCATTAACGGTGTCATGGCTAATGTTGTATAGTTCATTCAAAATGAAGATTCTTTAGGAAGCCCTTTCTTAAGCCGAGATTCAAATCAATACTGTGTATATCATCGGGATAATGACAATAATACTGAAGAATGTCAACATCTTGATAACTTGATCGAAGAGCTAATCAAAACAGAAAAGTTGAAAGAGTTCATGGGCCCCAAAGCCCACACTCTAAGACAAGTATGACACCCACTGAGGGTAATAATAATGAGTGTGTTTTGGCAAGGTTTGTCCACTATGCACAAACCATTTCGAACATCTTCGGAGGACCTGGGGTGGTTACCCAAAGATCTAGCCTAAAAAGGTTAAAGACGAGAAAATTTTCAAATATCCTGAACAAATGTACCACGTTGATCCATCCCCCAATCACAAGAAATCCCTTCAAAGGGCGTTATCATAGTCACTGAAATCATTGAAGACTTTCAGATTAACAAAATTCTGATAAAAATTTGTAGCGCTATAAATATCTTGTTCAAAGAAAATTTTGAGAAGATGAGAATCACCATCAATCAATTAGCCCTTACTTCTAGGTCGCTATACTAGTTTTTTGGAGAATACAAAGTGACGTGCAGATTCATTTCCCCACAATCACTTAGGGAGAAGAAGAATTCCACACCATGACATAGATGATTCATCATCATGGATGTGTCAAATACACACAACGCCATCCTTCAAAGGGTGGTGCTGAATGTTTTCAAAGCACTCACTGCTGACCTCATTTTTTACGAGCTCTAACTCTTTCTTTTAGAAGCCTACGATATAGCCATAGGACTTTCCTTTTGACTATTCTAGAGGACTAGTATTGGGACCCACACCATTTTGAAATTTGAACCACTTCTTAACTCTTTGTAGTCTCACATGTGTGGTTTCAATTCCTCAATATTTAGTTGAGTCGATTGGAACCAACATATTAAAACTCAAGTCAACTTCCTATAAGGATAGGGGTTGCCTTAAGAAAACCATTTATACTTATAAATTTAAGACACCAAACACACACATTACAAATCAAATACACTAGAACTATCACACATACATACACCTTATACACACACACATTATAATTCACACTACTCACAAATTATAATTCACTTAATTTACAAATCAAATCATCAAATTATCTTTATCTTTACTTAAAATTGAAATTCTGATATTAAAAAAGGAAGAATATAAATAGCAAAATAAAATTCATATAATAATAATAAAATAATAAATCATGAAAAATATGTATGTATAAATAAATAATCATAATAATGATAATAATAATTACAATAAATATATAATAAATATAATAACAAAAGAAATCATAAAAAATATATATGTATAAATTAATAATCATAATAATGATAATAATAATTACAATAAAAATACAATAAATATAATAACAAAAGAAATCATAAAAAAATATCAAATATAATAATATAATAATAAAATAAATAGCAATATTATAACAAAATAATAATAATAATGATAATAATACTTCTCATTCCCTCATCTCATGCCAGCCACCCCACTCCCTCTCCATCTCCTATATAAGAGCAAGCCTCCCTCCTCCCTTCGGCTAAGTTGCAGTCCCCCGTGTCTGAAAAAAAAGGAAATTTTACATGCATACCACTAAGTTTTATATATTTGCATATTAGAAACACAAAAAAATATATAGGAAAATTTACATGCGTACCACTCCATTCTTTTTTTTCTTAAAATAAAAAAGGGGGAATTTTTATATACATACCACCGAATCGCTATGTATTTCCATACAAAATTTTATACGCACACCACCCAATTTTTATGTATTGGTATACACGAGAGAGAGAAAAGTAGGGAGACTTTACACACATACCACTCAATTTGTATGTATTTGTCTATACATACATGCCACACAATTTATGTACAAAAAATAAAAAAATATAAAATAATAATAAAAAAATAATTAAGGAGATTTACAAACATACGACCTTAAAAAATAATAATAAATAATAAAAATAAAGATAATAATATATAGAAATAAAAACATTAATAATAAATATAATAATTATAATGATAATAATAATAATAATAATAATAATAATAATAATATATGTATATGTATATAAACCATAATAGTAATATATATGTAATATAACAGGTAATAATAATGATAATAAAAAATAATAATAATATACAAATCACAAGAATAACATATAAATAATACAACTAATAACAACATAATAATAATAATAATAATAATAATAATAATAATAATAATAATAATAATAATAATAATAATGACATATAAGTAATAATAATAATACTAATAATAATATATGTACATACGTAAAGAACATAAATAATAACAAAGATAATAAATAAAAATTAAATAATTATAATAATAAATATTTATATAAATATAATAAAATAGATACAATAATTCATAACAATCATCAAACACAAATACACTATTTCAAAAACAACGACAACAACAATAACGATAACAACGATAACTGCAACAACAACCAAAACCTAGGATAAGCCTCATGAGGCAGGGTTTCTCTCCACAAAACTTATGATTACTTGACACTTTTTTCTGTTCCCATTACGAATCTTTTGGTACGCTTTTGCGAGTTATATATGTTTGTGGTTGAAGGGTTGGATGATCATGAAGCTACACCTCAGAGCAGATAAAACAAATAATATCATGAACAATCTCTCTTTTCANATATATGTTTGTGGTTGAAGGGTTGGATGATCATGAAGCTACACCTCAGAGCAGATAAAACAAATAATATCAAACTTCATATCGGTGAACAATCTCTCTTTTCTACGTAGCGATATGTGGACCATCATACTAGTGTAAGTCAGAGGTCTAGGTGGCGAGGGCGATGATGATAACACGTGTGTTAAATGTGGGATTATTAGAATAGTATCTCCTACCTCAACGACCTTCAATGAGAAGAGAGGTTAAGGACCGACGATATTATTCACCAACTCTTGGTAAGATTATTGGACCAGTAGTCATAGCTTGATTAGAGTAATTTAACATGCAAACTACAAAATATTTTAAACAATAATCCTTTTTGTAACATAATTATTTTTGCTTAAATTTTACATGCATGAAAAATTATAGAACTTTGATGAAAAGTTTATAAAAGTCCACGGTTAATTACTTGGATCGAGGTTAGGACTGCCCTCCATAGATTATCGGGTTGGTAGCTCTTACCCAAGGTTGGGAAGCACATAGTCCAGCTCTAAGCCCCCATCTTCACCAAATTCTTACACACTCTTGGTCTTTCATATGTGATAGCGGGTTTTGTCTTACTTGCTTATATTTTCCTACGAATTAATTTTTTTTATTTCTTTGTACCGGGTCTTCATGCTTTCTTTTCCTGTAATTTACTTAAATTGCTTACAATTATATTATGTTTTATGATACTAACCATGTAGCGGCAATGGAGGCCCAAGTACGCATTTACATTTATGTACTGCACTTTTTCTTACTTTATAGTATTTTCCTTCCTGCATTTAGTTACTTTACATGCAAAACCAAAACTAAAACCAAAACAAAACTAAATCAACATAAAAAAAACAACAAAAAAACACTTTCAAAAATATTAATACACTCTTAAAACTCTGAACGAACATAATACATCCCTCTTATGTTTACGAGGATCTTTTGGATGAGGTAACATACGGTTGCTAATGAGAATTCTCTAGTCTAAATGAATTTAACTACTAGTTTAGACTAAGTAACATCAAGGGAAATAGTGGTGTCAGAAAGACAAAATCGTGAAATCTTGACTAGTGCCGCTAACTTAAATTAAAATCTGCCCTAAGTACTGCAATAAAAACAGATAAAAACCAAACACACAAACTACAATCATAACACATAAAACATAAACTGTAAAACCATAAAACAAAACCATAAACCTTGAAGCTGCTACTTCGACGAGGAGCTTGGAACAAGCCGCAATGAACTGAGGATGATGAATTATAACAACAAAATGAGTCTACATCAGTTAGAACTTTTCTTAGAAATAAAAAACAAGCCATAGGATTTTGAGGTAGTGCATCTATCACGACATAAATCGTCGCTCTATCTTTAGGCTCCTACACAGACATACTATGCAACATAAGTCCTAACTCTTTTTAGGCTCTGAGGTAGTCGTTTGATTCGACATAAATCCTTCTATCTTCTTAAGCTCTGATCCAGCATCATGCCAATGAGAGCCCTAAATAATAAAGTTGGCAAGATGAAACACTAAAATAAATATCTTTTTTGAAATTGAAGCCATATTGTAGGATAGTTTGGGAAGTCACAAAGGTTCTCCTCTGGAACCGTGACATCTTTTATTCTTCTTTCCTTTTGATTTCAGAAATAACTGTCTATTTTTCATCTATTCCCCAATTGGTTTTCTATGCCCAACCTTAAAACCCTAAGCTTTCAATTCATGAAGTCAACATCTCTGATTTAAATCGAAAGCTTTCTTAAATGAACATAATCCTTTAAGATGTAATTAATTATAAAACTAAGGTAATATTAAAATTTTTTAACCTTTTATATTAGATAGGTGAACTTGACGGTCAACATAAAATTTTCACTAACCAAACAGATTTCATAAATTCACTAGTTTATTTAATCGAGCATCAATATCACGTAATGTGTCTATTCCTCGGGATAGGTGCATTGCTCGTGGTGTCATGCTCATTTATTTAACTATTAATGTATAAGACCAATTCAGTCTCGTATTTGCAAAATGAAATGCTAATTTCAAAATTATATATATATATATATATATAAAGCAACTGACACTCACGTCCACTTATCACATCGCCATCAAGTTTTCTACTTGCAGGCAAGCTATCAATGTTCAATTATCCAGTCTCAAACTTATTATCAACAAACCGTGGAGAATGTATAGGAGGACTTCCTTCTATTTGATCATTACAAGGGTAAAGGTCTCAAAGCCATAAAGCCACCTGAAGTTGTGTCCATATCTACAAATGAAGTTGAGTGGTTTTTTTATTAACCCAAACTTAGTAGGGAACATTGAGATCACCTCATTGATTTCATATGGAATCACTGAGACATATGAGAATGGAGCCCCACTGAGATGCCTGGAGTCGAAGTTGATGCCACCTTCCATGGCTTGAATGCAAGGCTCAGATCAATGTTGCTCAAATAAAAAAATTTGAGCAGTCGAGCTATTTATCAAGAGATTTTAAAGTTGATGGATGTCAGATTCATACAAAAGGTATAGTACCCTGAATGACTAGTAGTGATAATGGTGAGAAGATCAAATGGCAATTAGTAGAGAATATGCATGTATTTCATTAATATGAACGTGACTTTCCCAATGATAGTCATATGTTGTTGTGGATCGATGCATTGCTCAATTGAGCAATATAAAGTTTCCTAGATGCTTTCTCATGTTACCATCATATTATGTTGCATCTGACCGACATCAAGAAGACCATCTTCATCACAAAAGGAGTTTTTTGTTCTAATGTATTGCCTTTTGACTTAAAGAATACCGAAGAAACCTATCAAAAGGTAATATATATAATTTTATCTAATTAAAAATGAAGGAGTATTGAAGTCTATCTAAATGTCCTTTTGGTACAAACTAAATAAACACAACAACACATATTGGACCTCAAGAAAAATTTTAACACATACAAAAAGTTTAAGCTCAAATTCAATCCTATGAAATGTACATTTGGGGTTACCTCTAAAAAATTTCTTGGATATCTACGTACTCCTAAAGGAATAATTCCAAACCCCAAGAAAGCTAAACATGACACCAGAGAAGAATCTTAAATGGATGCAAGTCTTAATTAGAAAAATAACACGTCTTAGTGATTCAACTCAAAATTTAGTGATCATTTTTGTCTGTTCTTCAAAACAATAAAAACCTCGACTAGTTTACCTAGATGGAAGAATGCAAAGAAGCCATACTATAGCTCAAAAATTTATTATCATCACTACATGTACAACCCCATCATTGTCAACGAATTATATATTTATTTGGGAGTGGGTAAAGAAGCAATCAACTCAGTGCTCATTAGGGAGGAGAAAAAGAGACAATTTTTAATATATTATGTTAGTAAAGTACTTCAATGAGATGAAAAAAGATACAAGATAATAGAGAAACTTGCATTCAAACACTGTGTTTCAACAAAGAAATTATGATTGTATTCCAAGCCCATACAATCTAAGTAGTAATTGACCATCCTTTGAAATTTGTGTTGTTCAAATCTCAACACTCAAGAAGGTTACTAAAATGGGTAGTAGAGCTCCAAAAAATTGATATTATTTCCACATCTAGGACATCCATCAAAACTCAAACCATAGCTAATTTCCTAGCCAGCTTTTTTGAAAGAGTAATAGAGAAAGAACTTAACCAAGAATAAACCAACTCTAGATACTTTACGCAGATATTTCTTTAATGATCTCATAAATGGTAATATACATGGTTCTATGCAAACCAACTATATATATTTTAAGTCATTTAATTTAGCTCAACTTTGACACTACCAGTTATCTAGCATATTACAAGTCTCTAATCACCGACCTTAGATTTTTCACTAAGAATCTAGATTACCCGCCTTCTGGGTAAATCTAATTCTCAACTAGTGATCAACCAAATCGATGAACTATTTGAAATATAATAATAATTTATGCTTAAGTATGTGACCAAGGCAAAAATAGAAAAANTTAGGCAAAGAAGTCCCTAGGATATGAAGTAGGGATGATTTAAAGATCTTTTATCCCTAAGATATGATACCTAAATAAATGGTCATTACTATGAAAGATAAGCATTACAATTGATAGTTAGTACATGAAAGTTTATATAGGCACAAAAAACTTTTAGAACAAGGTAATTGATCAAAATTCCAAATCACTCATCAAAATCATAAAGGTCAAATGATATCACAAAGGCAAGGACTACTCTTTTGAGAAGTTTGGAGACCCCTGTAAAAGCTTGTAGTAGTAGCTAAAAGCCTACAAGGATGTAAAACCTGTAGAAGGGTTGAAAATTCCTCAGAGTGAAGAATAGAATAGTCTTGTTGAAAACAACATCTCAATTAAGGGATATTTGATGGGCCGTGACAAAAAACTTCTATTATCTTCATTATCACCACTTTTATACATTGTGGATTCTACAAAAATAATTATTTATATGGCCCTACTATTATTTATGGTAAATTGAAGGGGATCCACACAACCAACCTCAAGCATAAGCCAATAATACTCAGAGAAATTGCGAAAAGAAACATGAAACTGAAGCAAATAATAATCTAAAAACAAATGTGATTTATTCAAGAATAATAACAAGATGTGTGATCAACTCTAGAAAAATAAAAGAGAATACATGGTATATTTCTTCAGCCTCTCTAGGTATTAGTGAGACGAAATGTTCAAGCTCTCATAAGTCACCAATAATGGGTTGTAAGCTAGTCATTAAAACTTTCATGATACTCAAAAAGCATCCTCAAATCTGATTCACCTGCTCCATGAATGAAGAAACAAACCATATCCATGGAAAGGCTTTGGCTATGACTAAAAAGAACACCATGGACCAGTGAAGACCAATCACATGCAGGAAGAGGTCTTTCCTTAAGAGAGGACTCTCCATTCAACATGTGAAATAGAGATTCTTCTTCTCATGAAATCGATCAATCCCTTGTTTAGAGTCAATGAATAAAAAGTTTCTTATTTCAAAGTTGAACAAATAAGAAGATTATGGTCAAAATGGTTGGATATGATGAGCCTCAACTTTCATCTCATCTTTATACTTAACCATCAATGATAACGTCTGCTCTAATCTCTACATACTTAAAAAACTTTGCTAACAAACCTATTTAAGGGTAAGATTTATTAGAAAGAAGATATGTCTATTTATAGCCAAAAGATAATCATGAGCAACANTTTGTCTGTTCTTCAAAACAATAAAAACCTCGACTAGTTTACCTAGATGGAAGAATGCAAAGAAGCCATACTGTAGCTCAAAAATTTATTATCATCGCTACATGTACAACCCCATCATTGTCAAAGAATTATATATTTATTTGGGAGTGGGTAAAGAATCAATCAACTCAGTGCTCATTAGGGAGGAGAAAAAGAGAAAATTTTTAATATATTATGTTAGTAAAGTACTTCAATGAGATGAAAAAAGATACAAGATAATAGAGAAACTTGCATTCAAACACTGTGTTTCAACAAGGAAATTATGATTGTATTCCAAGCCCACACAATCTAAGTAGTAATTGACCATCCATTGAAATTTGTGTTGTTCAAATCTCAACACTCAAGAAGGTTACTAAAATGGGTAGTAGAGCTAAAAAAAATTGATATTCNTGTAACATAATTATTTTTGCTTAAATTTTACATGCATGAAAAATTATAGAACTTTGATGAAAAGTTTATAAAGGTCCACGGTTAATTACTTGGACCGAGGTTAGGACTGCCCTCCATAGATTATCGGGTTGGTAGCTCTTACCCAAGGTTGGAAGCACATAGTCCAGCTCTGAGCCCCCATCTTCACCAAATTCTTACACATACTCTTGGTCTTTCATGTGTGACAGCGGGTTTTGTCTTACTTGCTTATATTTTCCTACGAATTAATTTTTTTTATTTCTTTGTACTGGGTCTTCCTGCTTTCTTTTCCTGCAATTTACTTAAATTGCTTACAATTATATTATGTTTTATGATACTAACAGTGTAGCGATAATGGAGGCCCAAGTACGCATTTACATTGATGTACTGCACTTTTTCTTATTTACTTTATAGTATTTTCCTACATGCATTTAGTTACTTTACATGCAAAACCAAAACTAAAACCAAAACAAAACTAAATCAACATAAGAAAAACAACAAAAAAACACTTTCAAAAATATTAATACACTCTTAAAAACTCTGAACGAACATAATACATCCCTCTTATGTTTACGAGGATCTTTCGGATGAGGTAACATACGGTTGCTAATGAGAATTCTCTAGTCTAAATGAATTTAACTACTAGTTTAGACTAAGTAACATCAAGGGAAATATTGGTGTCAGAAAGACAAAACTGTGGAATCTTGACTAGTGCCGCTTAACTTAAATTAAAATCTCCCCTAAGTACTGCAATAAAAACAAATAAAAACCAAACACGTAAACTACAATCATAACACATAAAACATAAACTGTAAAACCATAAAACAAAACCATAAACCTTGAAGCTGCTACTTCGACGAGGAGCTTGGAACAAGCCGCAATGAACAGAGGATGATGAATTACAACAACAAAATGAGTCTACATCAGTTGGAACTTTTCTTAGAAATAAAAAATAAGCCATAGGATTTTGAGGTAGTGCATCTATCACGACATAAATCGTCGCTCTATCTTTAGGCTCCTACACAGACATACTGTGCAACATGAGTCCTAACTCTTTTTAGGCTCTGAGGTAGTCGTTTGATACGATATAAATCCTTCTATCTTCTTAAGCTCTGATTCAGTATCATGTCAATGAGAGCCCTAAATAATAAAGTTGGCAAGATGAAACACTAAAATAAATATCTTTTTTGAAATTGAAGCCATATTGTAGGATAGTTTGGGAAGTCACAAAGGCTCTCCTCTGGAACCGTGACATCTTTTATTTTTCTTTCCTTTGGATTTCAGAAATAGCTATCTATTTTTCATCTATTCCCCAATTGGTTTTCCATGCCCAACCTTAAAACCCTAAGCTTTCAATTCATGAAGTCAACATCTCTGATTTAAATCGAGAGCTTTCTTAAATGAACATAATCCCTTAAGATGTAATTAATTATAAAACTAAGGTAATATAAAACTTTTTTAACCTTTTATATTAGATAGGTGAACTTGACGGTCAACATAAAATGTTTCACTGACCAAACGAATTTCATAAATTCACTAGTTTATTTAATCGAGCATCAATATCACANTATTTTGAATCAATGTCACACACTACTTGATAACCAATAGGAAAATATTCTGAAAGTCTATTACTTCCACCTTCTTGAAATGTAGGGAGGATGAGAAAGATAAAATATTATAAGAAATTCATTCCAGGAAGTATGACAGCCATTTTGATGGACAAACTTTGGCCAATGAAATCCATCAATATGGATATTTATGGCCTACTCTTTGATAGGATGCAAAAAAATTCTCTAAAAAATGTGAATAATATCAAAAACATATACCAATTTGGCTTCAACCTGTACATAAATTATAGTATGTAAACAAACCTTAGCTCTTCTTGGAATGAAAGTTGGAATTCTTTGCCTAGGAAAGGAAAAACGAAAATACATCCTAGTTATGATCAACTATTTCACCAAATGGTCCAAAGCCAAACATTTGACCAGAATCATAGCAGACCTTGTCCAAAAATTTATATGGGCAGATATTATCCACTGGCACATATTACTTATGGTTATCACTATCAACAACGGTACCCAATTTGTGGTTAAAAAATTGAAAGATTTTTGAAGCAACAAAGGAATACTTCTCAAGTTCACATATGTTTACCAAGAGCATCAGTTAAGTAGAAGCTGTTAACAAGTTTATTTTTAATTTTCTTAAGGAAAAATGGGAGCCAAATAGAAGTGGCTTGAATTGCGCCCCTTTTCCATTTAAGCACTTTGTACAACACCTACAACTATCGCCGGTCAAGCACCTTTTTCCCTCTCTTAAGGAGTTGAAGTAGTTCTCCCTGTCGAAGATGACATATTCAGTTAGCAGGTCCTTACTTCTTCATATTTAGAAGAATCTGAACTAAAAAATTATAAAATAGCGAACAATGAAAGCTTGCAAGTTTTGCTAGATCACTTAGAGGAACTTTAAGGTTAGGCATCTCTATGATAAAAAAAGGCCAAATAAAAAAGTCAAAATACTACAACTCCAAAATCATAGAACACTAATTCTGACCAGAAGATGTTGTATTAAGAAACATAAATGTGACAACTAACAATCAAGTTCTCAGGAAGTATGAACCTTCATGGTTTGGCCCTTATATAATTAAGGAGCTAACTAGGCCACGAGCTTATAAGTTGATCACCTATTTAGGCAAAGAAGTCCCTAGGATATGAAGTAGGGATGATTTAAAGATCTTTTATCCCTAAGATATGATACCTAAATAAATGGTCATTACTATGAAAGATAAGCATTACAATTGATAGTTAGTACATGAAAGTTTATATTGGCACAAAAAAACTTTTAGAACAAGGTAATTGATCAAAATTCCAAATCACTCATCAAAATCATAAAGGTCAAATGACATCACAAAGGCAACGAATACTCTTTTGAGAAGTTTGGAGACCCCTGTAATAGCTTGTAGTAGTAGCTAAAAGCCTACAAGGATGTAAAACCCGTAGAAGGGTTGAAAATTCCTCAGAGTGAAGAATAGAATAGTCTTGTTGAAAACAACATCTCAATTAAGGGATATTTGATGGGCCGTGACAAAAAACTTCTATTATCTTCATTATCACCACTTTTATACATTGTGGATTCTACAAAAAATATTATTTATATGACCCTACTATTATTTATGGTAAATTGATGGGGATCCACACAACCAACCTCAAGCATAAGCCAATAATACTCAGAGAAATTGCGAAAAGAAACATGAAACTGAAGCCAATAATAATCTAAAAACAAATGTGATTTATTCAAAAATAATAACAAGATGTGTGATCAACTCTAGAAAAATAAAAGAGAATACATGGTATATTTCTTCAGCCTCTCTAGGTATTAGTGAGACGAAATGTTCAAGCTCTCATAAGTCACCAATAATGGGTTGTAAGCTAGTCATTAAAACCTTCATGATACTCAAAAAGCATCCTCAAACCTGACTCACCTACTCCATGAATGAAGAAACAAACCAGATCCATGGAAAGGCTTTGGCTATGACTAAAAAGAACACCATGGACCAGTGAAGACCAATCACATGCAGGAAGAGGTCTTTCCTTAAGAGAGGACTCTCCATTCAACATGTGAAATAGAGATTCTTCTTCTCATGAAATCGATCAATCCCTTGTTTAGAGTCAATGAATAAAAAGTTTCTTATTTCAAAGTTGAAAAAAAAAGAAGATTATGGTCAAAATGGTTGGATATGATGAGCTTCAACTTTCATCTCATCTTTATCCTTAGCCATCAATGATAACGTCTGCTCTAATCTCTATATACTTCAAAAACTTTGCTAACAAACCTATTTAAGGGTAAGATTTATTAGAAAGAAGATATGCCTTTTTATAGCCAAAAGATAATCATGAGCAACTGGTAACTATTGTGGAAGGACATAAAGGTGTTTTTGCCTCAAGTAGGTGTATCAGAAATCACTGCAGATAAATAAATTCCCTCCTCTTTGCATTCCCATAGATAATAATGTTTAATGCATTGTCTAATTATTTCACTTCCTGAAACCTGACATTACTTTGTCTGTTAGGATGAACGAAGATTAGTCAAATTCAACCTCTCTGAAAGTGAGATGATAACATGACGTCTCATTAAATTTCGAGAATAAAATCAACACATGCTCTATCCCCCATCATGATATGAAAATGTTGACCTCACTTTTGGTTGAGGATTAGTTTTCCTTTAGTAGCCTAAGGTCTAGCCATAGGACTTTCCTATTGACTATTCTTAGAAAAATAGACTTTAGTAGCCTAAGGTCTAGCCATAGGACTTTCCTACTGACTATTCTTAGAAAACTAGACATAAATCCCTCACCGTTAGAAATTCTACACTCTTCTCTACTCAACTTGGAGTTCCAAATATTGGTCCTAACCTCTAGCACTTAGTAGGTGGGGCCACTATAAGGGAAACTCAAGATGAGTCACCCTTAGGACTGCTGGACCTTAGGATTGACCCTGGGTGTTGGTCTGGAGCTAAGGCACTCACTACACTCATCTACACTCACAATCACTCACTACACTAAACCAAGAATTTGTAGCCTAGGTCCCATGATCTTTTTGGGATACTCATGTAGATGGTCCCCTAAACCTACCGGCCTTAGGGCTATGGGTTAACTAAGAATAGTACATAGATGACCCAAAATGGGATTTCCTTTGGTTCATGGCTCATTTAGGGTGATTAGTTACCCAATCCCATCAAAAATACCCATCTTGGCATTTGGCCCTTAAACACCCTTGAAACCATAAACTTCGCCAAAATTCCCAAGTTTGCCCAAAATATCCAAATTTGATCAAAATTCATTTCAAACCTTTTGAAAACCTCCAAACACCCAAATTACTCAAAATCTCCAAAATTGGCCAAATTACCAAAATACCCCTCCATAGCCCAAAATTTCATAAATTCCAAAAATTCCTAGAAAAATCTCAATAAATCTCAAATATTCTCAATTTCATTTTTCTCAACTACCACATAACCCAATTTGACCAATTTGACCATCTTTAACCAAAACCCCAAATTTACCTTTAAGGGTCCAAATTTCCCCAAATTCAACTCAAATGTCCATCAATTTGATCTCAATTGACCCAAATTCCAATACTAAACTCAAATTAACTCTTAATATTTATCAAAATAAACCAAATACTAGCTTAATTGTCCCATTATTTGAGCCCAATTTTGATTTAGGTCAAAACCCCAATTTTTTCCATATGGCCTAATCTCACCAAATTGAACCCATATCCTAGTCAATTGGCCCCAATTAATGTTGAAAAATCCTTATGACATTCCTACCATCAAAATCAACCATCAATTGGCCTTGGTGAAGCCTCAAATCCATTTGATTTTGGCTTAAACCTAAAGTCCCCAAATTTAGCCCCAATTGGCTAAGTCCCCAAATTTCACCAAATTGATTGCCTTAACCTCCAAATTGGCATCCAATTCAAGTTGAAATCTCTTCATGGGGTCCCTATTGAAGCCTTACCCTCCAAATTCACATCCAATTCATGTTGAAAACTCTTCATGAGGTCCCTATTGACTTTGATTTCCTTAACCCCCAAATTGGCATCCAATTCATGTTGAAAACTCTTCATGAGGTCCCTATTGACCATTAAAAAGTCCCTAAATTTCACCCAATTGATTGCCTTAACCTACAAATTGGCATCCAATTCATGTTGAAAACTCTTCATGAGGTCCCTATTGACAATTTACAACAATAATTTTGGACTTAGCCCAAGGCTAACCCAAGCTAGACCCAAGCCTAGCCCACATAACCAAATTGATTAAGGTTCCTTAGCCCAAGGCTAACCCAAGCTAGACCCAAGCCTAGCCCAACATGACCAAATTAATTAAAATCCAAGTTTCCCTCAAATTGACCCTTCAATTAAGCTCAAAACCACTCCCATCTTTCACCAAAGTTGTTCCTTATGATCATCTACACCAAATGAAACATTTATTTGAGCCAATTTACATGGCTAGCCTAGACCAAACCCAAGACTTGGTCATTTGCACTCACTTGGACCCATGCACTAAATGTGACATAACCACCCTAAAGCAACCAAATTAACTCCACCCCAGCCATTAGTTGACCCCTAAAGGCTGAGCCAAAACACCTCTAACCACATAAAATAAGACATGGACCAATGGTCCCTCAAATTAATGGATCTTATTCCCAAAAATAAACATGCTTAAGATATCTTTGCCAAATCAAAACACATTTGCATTAAATTGTTGTGATGGATTCCTCTGGATGCCCTGAGCACCTAGCCACCTCCCCCTCGCCGGCCGGCCAGCCTATTGGCCGGAAAAGCTCAAATTGAGAGCCACCCCCATGGGACTTTACCTAAATCAAGCCTAGAGGCCAACTCAGCCAAATAAAGTAGTAGAGCTCCTCTGCCCTCCACCTAAGCACCACAATGCACCCAAACTTGTGCCCTGAGAGCCACCCCATGACCTTTTTTTTATAAAAACTCACCTCCATGGCCATGGGAGGTGTGCTAAAATTTTCTCAGAGAGAGCTTCCCAAATCACTCACAGAGCTTCCTTGAGACCTCCAAAGCCCATTCCAATCACTCCACTGCCTTGATTCCCCCATGTCTAACCCTAATTTTGAGCTTGAAAATTAGGGCAGAAATAAGACATCTCTAAAAACTCCACTAAACTTCAATTGCTTTTGCCCACACCTTCACAACAACAAGAGAAGACAAAGCCCCATCAAATTACCCTCTAAAATAGCCTCCGCCATAGCTCTAGACCAACACCTGAAATCGAGCTTGATCGAATTCATTCCTAGGCCTTACACCACAGCAAGAGGCTTAATCCCTAGCCTCCTTGGACCACAACAAACGTGCCAAGACCCTTTGATTGAAGCTTCACTTCTCAGAGCAAAGGTATACNAGCTTGATCGAATTCATACCTAGGCCTTACACCACAGCAAGAGGCTTAATCCTTAGCCTCCTTGGACCCCAACAAACTTGCCAAGACCCTCTGATTGAAGCTTCACTTCTCAGAGCAAAGGTATAAAACTTCTCCTCCTCCCGAGCCTATTTTGATTCTCCATTTACTTAGGCTTGATTTCATGATACATATACCGTATGGATGTATTCCTCTCACTTAGATGAGCATTTTAAAAAAAAATCTCACTTAATTTGGTTGAGAAATGAGAGAGATCTTAAGCCTCAAAGGTGGACGGTTCTCGACCTAAGCTATCAGGGACGATGACCACGCGCCGCCCGATCATGCGTGTATTGAATGGACGACCAAGATGAAGCCGGACATCGCTTCCTTACTCAAACAGCGGGATGCGTGGCCGCTGGCATGGATGGTGACGTCAAATGAGAGTACGCCAAGTGGAGTTTAGGAGCCGCCGTAGGATGATGAGGCACCGCGTGGATAAGTAAAAAAATAGGGTTTTTTGTATTTATTTAAACTCCCTTAACTTAAAAAATCCATAACTTTGTGTAGAAAAATTACAAAAATAAAATAAAAATACCCTCTTGCTCAGTGAACAAATGAGAACAATGTGGAATAAATTTCAAGACAATTTGATGCATATTTTATTTTTAATTAATTAAACAATATTTTGAATCATTTGATTCTCCATGCATATTGACACACACCTTGGCTTGAAATTTTGACATGTTGTAGTTTCTGTCAAGGGAGATATCGTCTGATTTTTCCAAAATCAAAGGAGATTCTTAGACAGAGATTCATATTTATTAAGTTTTTGCACATTATTTCCTTAAAATAATCATAGAAATTATAATATTGATTAGAAAATTCCAAGAAAAATTTGGAAGGTCCACCATGACCATAGTAACTTTTGGAAATAATTTTATGAGTTAAGTCATTTAAAATGTACTTTATTTTCATAAACCATAAATCATTAAGATAATTAATTTTATAAAATATGAACATTTAAATGACTTGATTTTTAATCTCTATTGTAGTTCCTGACCCAGAGAACTCACCATAAAAATTTCAAAATATTTTGAGTTCATTTGATAACTTAAGTTGATTTTTAAAGTTAAACATTACTTTTGGCATTTAAATGATTTTTTTAAAAATCAAAATATAACTCAAAAATTTATAAAAACTTATTTTCAGAGTTCTTTGTGATCAGG
>JXCR01130887.1:41397-125543 GCA_002079205.1 Phalaenopsis hybrid cultivar | reverse complement strand
AGTTCTTCCTCCTTTGGACTCTACAACAAAATGTTCAAAATTTGAACCAATCTCCTTCCACACCTCTACGTTCGATCACTTTAAAAAGTCCTACCCTTTGAAACTCCTTGAAGATAACATTTCCTGATTTTTATCAAGAGTCTTCTTAAGTGACTTTGGTCATTTAAGATGTAATTAGCTATAGGGGCTTGCCCTTATAGGAAGCATGTCCAAACCTAGCTTAATATAAACCCTATTTAATTCTTTATATTAAATAGGGGAACTTGTCGGTAAATATAAAGGTTTCGCAGACCAAACATATGTCATATATTCCTTAGTTTATTTGATCGAGCCTCATCCTCAAGTCTTGTGTTTGCATTTAGGGATAAATACAAGATTTGATGTATAGTGCTCTTTTATTTAAACTATGAAAAATATGGGGTCGGTTTGATTTCATATTTTTGTAAAATTAAATATATATGCAAATTAAAACGTCTTTCCAAAGCAGGCAACGAGATTTCGATTCCGGTGACCGACAGCTTCTTACGAGCAACTCTCCAATTGAAAATAGCGCCGACAGCTTCTGGTGAATCTGCTGGGGACAAGCTTTTCTTTCAATACATATCGAGAAATATTATTTTCACACATCGGTAATATGTCCATGTCCCTCTTGGACCAAATTACCCTTATTATGTTAGCATACTTTACCCATTTCTGTCTTGGGATGGTACAACCAACTCCTTGGACTTCACGACTAGCTGTTCAACCATCTTTGAACAAAGGGGTTCAGAAGGCCATTAAGGACTCTTTAAATTTTCATGTGGGGTCGGACCCCCAATAGGTGTATCGATGGACTAGTTCCACCTGGGCATTTTCTGCCACTAAATGGGTCCCACACTGGGTCCTAAAATACTTCACGTCTCCCTTCCAAATTTGATCTGATATTTCGTAAATTAAACCAAATTGTGTTGTACTGCACGCATTTTGAAATTTTCTTATATTAATTAAATTTTACACCTCTTAATTTTTCTTAAACAAAGATGTTAAAATACCCATAAACTAAGACCCGTCCGGTCTACAGATCAACCTCTTGCACTAAAAATTATGAGGTTTTTTGCCATATAGCTAACCCTGAAACTTTCTATTTTCAAGCCCACTACAATGGCCTACCCAATGCTGACCTTTTCCTACAACCTCCCAACAGACCGTAGCGCCCGTAATGTCGCTCCCACCATCAAGTTCGGAGCTAGATTTGAAGATCTCAAGGTCATCCTCGGGAAAGCCCCGTTTGTAGTAATGAAGATCGCCACTCCAAAAATGTAGGAGCCATATGCAGAGTTCAATCTAAATTGTCTTCAAGACTTCCCTGTCTGCAAGAAGGCTAAAGCTACTGCCATCGTGACACTCGTCAAACCAGCTAGCCCAGCTGCTGCTAAGGGGAAAGAAGTGATGATTATTGAGGATTTGACTTAGGGATTAACTGTCCCACCACCCATGTTTGAAATCAGATCAAGTTGGAGGACTGTACCGCTGACTCAAACTTAAAGGAGGAACCGTAACAGAAAAGTTTGGAGGGCCATCAAAGCCCATGCTCCTGAGAAGACACCAGTTGAGGAGAAGCCTCATCAAGATGAAGAAGTGTTACCAGAAATTTATCCACTCCTGCGAGGAAGTAGATTCCATCCTCTGATAGATACCGATGGATACAAGAGTATCCAAAGGATCGCTATCGCATTACCATCACTTCATGGACACAGTGAAGAGAGGAAGAAGTTCACTCCTATCACTCGAGTTAGTGCAGTTTTTAGAAGGCTTCCTACCAACGAAGGATGTTCAGTTAGAGAGTTACTTAAACGAGTGGGAGATACAATTTCTCCTCGCATGAAGAAGGAAAGTTTGGAAGGTGTTAAATCTGTCAGGAAGTCCCACAAGACAGCTGGAGTGCCACCTACTCGCATCCCCATTTAGTTCCATTTAGGGAATAAAGTTGATACTGCAGTGATTACTACTGATTATACTGCTACCAGGACCGCTGGTCGTCGACCGGCTAAGTCGACATTGGGTCCGAAGATCTTACCCATCACCCATTATGGAGATATTTATACAATCCCAAAGGCAAAGACTAGACGCTTACCTGTCACTGTAGCCGCTCTACACCATGGGGAGTATACTTTCCCTCGACAAACCGATGTTTCTACTAAGACGCTCCATCTTGAGACATCATCGTCAAAAAAGAAAAGGTATGAATACCCAAGGTCGCCGCACCGATACAGTCCAGTGAGCCCGTAGAACAGGAAGTGAAACCAATGTCTGAAATATCTGACATCATCGTGACAATAGCCAGTGAGCTGGAGGAACAAGTAGAGGATATCCATCAAGGTCCTTCAGATCTTAAAGAAATCAAAGAATCAATAATTGAGGAAAAAGTTGAGAAACTTAGGATCAAGATTTCTGAGTTAGCTAAAGAACACGGAGTTTCTGTCTATAAAGAAAATGAAGAATTTGATTACAGTGATTACCTGGAGGAGGATTTCATGGATGTCCATGTGATCGAAACCAGAGCCACTACATCTGCGTGCGAGGCTCAACCTCAGGCCGAAGAGAATGCCACAGATGAGCTGCATAGGGTTATCCTCCTAAGGGATGAGTAGGTTAGTCTACTGGAGAAAAGAATAGAAGAGATGACTGCAGCTATGACCGCCATAGCCACCATTTAGGGGCAATCACAAGCACCGCAATTAGCTTCTCCAGAGATTAATCAANTACAACTTCTCCTCCTCCCGAGCCTATTTTGATTCTCCATTTACTTAGGCTTGATTTCATGATGCATTTACCGTATGGTTGTATTCCTCTCACTTAGATGAGCATTTTAAAAAAAATCTCACTTAATTTGGTTGAGAAATGAGAGAGATCTTAAGCCTCAAAGGTGGACGGTTCTCAACCTAAGCTATCGGGGACGATGACCACGCGCCCTCCGATCGTGCGTGTATTGAATGGACGACCAAGATGAAGCCGGACAATGCTTCCTTACTCAAACAGCGAGACGCGTGGCCGCTGGCATGGATGGTGACGTCAAATGAGAGCACACCTAGTGGAGTTTAGGAGCCGCCGTAGTATGATGAGGCACCGCGTGGATAAGTAAGAAAATAGGGCTTTTTGTATTTATTTAAACTCCCTTAACTTCAAAAATCCTATCTTGGTGTAGAAAAATTCACAAAATAAAATAAAAATACCCTCTTGCTCAGTGAACAGAGGAGAACAATGTGAAATAAATTTCAAGACAATTTGATGCATATTTTATTTTTAATTAATTAAACAATATTTTGAATCATTTGATTCTCCATGCATATTGACACACACATTGACTTGAAATTTTGACATGTTGTAATTTCTGTCAAGGGAGATATTCTCTGATTTTTCCAAAATCAGAGGAGGTTCTTAGACAGAGATCCATATTTTTTTAGTTTTTGCACATTATTTCCTTAAAATAATCATGAAAATTAGAATAATGATTAGAAAATTCCAAGAAAAATTTGGAAGGTCCACCATGACCATAGTAACTTTTGGAAATAATTTTATGAGTTAAGTCATTTAAAATGTACTTTATTTTCATAAACCATAAATCATTAAGATAATTAATTTTATAAAATATGAACATTTAAATGACTTGATTTTTAATCTCTATTGTAGTTCCTGACCCAGAGAACTCACCATAAAAATTTCAAAATATTTTGAGTTCATTTGATAACTTAAGTTGATTTTTAAAGTTAAACATTACTTTTGGCATTTAAATGATTTTTTTAAAAATCAAAATATAACTCAAAAATTTATAAAAACTTATTTTCAGAGTTCTTTGTGATCAGGATTATTTTATAAAATAAAATGGTGTTTAAAATAAAAACTTCCTTTTTAGCCTATTTTTAAATATTTAAAATAATTAAAAATTCATAAAAATCACAAAATAATAAAATTCATGAAAATGTTCTAAATTGCTTCCTAAGTATGTAGAAATNTTTAGCCTATTTTTAAATATTTAAAATAATTAAAAATTCATAAAAATCACAAAAATAATAAAATTCATGAAATTGTTCTAAATTGCTTCCTAAGTACGTAGAAACAATTAGAATATTTTTCCTGATTTTCTCAATAAAGATATTGAATTTTAAAGATTCAAAATGATTTTTAATGGCTAAAGATGAGTTTTCATTAAAATAACTCCAATAAATCAAATTAAATTTAGAAAAATAANAAACAATTAGAATATTTTTCCTGATTTTCTCAATAAAGATATTGAATTTTAAAGATTCAAAATGATTTTTAAAGGCTAAAGATGAGTTTTCATTAAAATAACTCCAATAAATCAAATTAAATTTAGAAAAATATAAAATCTTATCCTTTGAGTTTTCTGACCTCACGGAGACTTTTCAAAAATACAAAAATTAATTTTCTCCATTTAAAATATTTTATATTTAATAACTACCCCATAACTTAAAATAATTCTTAAAATTCACATAAAATTCAAAAAATCTTGAAATTTGGTCCAAAGGCTTCTTTGGTCTAAAGTTACCTCCAGTAAAAATTTTAAGGGATTAGGAGTCACCTTAGTCAAGTTAGAAATTTTCTTTGAAAAATCCTATTTTTGAATGAAAATAATTATATAAATTAAATTTAATTTAGAAAAATCATCTTTTCTCCTCTGATATCTTAATTGACTCATGAATGAGGTAGGATAAAAATTTCAATGTCACTTGAATTGAATTTGACAAATTATGAAGTGATAGGGGCAAATGCGTAATTTTGGAAAATTAGCCTTAATTAACATTTAGTTAAGGAGGGAAATGGGTAACCTCTGATTTTAATCAATTTATTTGATGTTTGAAACACAAGGGGTTAATTGGTATAAACCAATCTCACTTTATTAATTGAAAAAGATAAGTTAATAAATTTCTAAATTATTAAAATCTGGAAGTTTAATAAAATAAAATGAATCTAGGACTTAGGGGTATGGCTTTTGAAGTCAATAATTAATCAATTGGATACCCCTATTTTGATGATCAAATAAAATCCAAATCATGAATCATGATCACCTAAAGCTTGATTTTTTCAAAGCTAATTAAGATACTCACCTAGGTTTTAAGGGCTTAGTAGTGACTTAAGCTAAATCAAATTTCATTTAAATAATAATTAGAAAAGTAAACATCATTTAAAATTAAAACATCTTTCAAACACTACAAGCCTAACTAGGGTTAAAATTTGGCTAAGTGTTCCAACAACACTAACTTGCTTCTTTAAGGGTCTTCACTCACATAATTCTTGAATTGATCACAAGTGATAATTAACCTATTCGTAGGAATAATTGAGACATCAATATTCACTGAGCATTAAGAATTATGATGCAACATAATAACTTTAAAAGAACTCGAGATTTTCCACCAGGCAGGGAGAGAGTAGCACGGACCTGCTTCTTTCTTTAGATTTGTTGGATACCTCGGAGATCTACTAAACTTAGAAATGTTTTGCTTAATAAAATCATCCCTAATTAAACTCCTAAGGACCCTCCAAGATATGACATAGGGTTAGGGAAACTACCAAAACTTTACTTTTCCTGCTCTCCATAAATGCCTTAACATGCATTTTAAGTTTCAGGTGGTGGAACGAGAAGACTCGCCAGGTACGCTTTTACCATTTTTAGCGTTGCCTTTCTTATACTTTCATACTGTGCTTTTATACCTGCAAACTTGCATGCTAAACAACGATGTCACCTTGCATGAAAACTAAATTTATCAAGACAACCACAAAACCAAAACCAAAACCAAAACTAAAATTAACCAAGATAAAATTCACCGCGATAAAATTCAAAATATAAAATAACTCATAATTTAATCACAAACATCACACAAAACTACAATTGTACTAAATTAAGATGTCTCTATCGGATGATTGGGAATCCCTCAGAAGAGGTAACCTACGGTTGCTAACAAGGCTTCCTACTGTCTCAATGAAATTATGGAACCCATTAAGTAACCTACGGTTGCTAACGAGACTTCCCACGGTTTAAATGAAATTATGGAACTCATTAAGATGGGTTTAGTAAGTTCATTTGGACTAAGTGAATCCAATAGAAAATAGTGGTGCCGGAATGAGGGAGTAACCTACGGTTGCTAACGAGGCTTCCCACGATTTAAATGAAATTATGGAACTCATTAAGATTGCAAGTTCATTTGGACTAAGTGAATCCAATAGAAAATAGTGGTGCCGGAACGAGGGAACCGTAGTATCCTAACCGGTGTCTCTTTAATCAACTTTAATCTGCCCTCATAAAATTTAAAGAACTACAACCATATGGCCACCTGATTTGACATTATAACTTGACATAAAACTCAAACTCGTCGCGGCAAGGAGCTTGGAGCTAGCATGGTGGGCAGCACGACCATCTTCTACAGCAAAACCTGTGTTCCCAAGCTAAAGTCCTTCCTTAGAATTAAACAACAAAGCCATAGGACTTTGAGGTTGCTTGCTTATGCAACGTATATCCTCACCTTATCTTTAGGCTTTTGTATAGCCTTGCTATATAATATAAGCCCTAATTCGTCTTAGGATTCCGAGGTTATGGTTTGTCATGACCTAAATCCTCACAGCTTCCAGGCTATTTGTGCGATCGTTTTACATGAATGTAAGCCCTAACTAATAAAATTGACAGGATGAAACACCTAAATATTTCTCCTCAAAAATAAAGTCAAACATTAGGATAGCTTGGGAAGTCACCGAGGTTCTTCTCTGAATCCATGACATCCCCTAGTTCTTCCTCATTTTGATTGTACAACAAAATGTTCCAAATTTGAACCAATCCCCTTCCACACCTCTACGTCCGATTTCATTTAAAAAGTCCTACCCTTTGAAACTCCTTGAAGATAACATTTCCNTCTTAAAATTCACATAAAATTCAAAAAATCTTGAAATTTGGTCCAAAGGCTTCTTTGGTCTAAAGTTACCTCTAGTAAAAATTTTAAGGGATTAGGAGTCACCTTAGTCAAGTTAGGAATTTTCTTTGAAAAATCCAATTTTTGAATGAAAATAATTATATAAATTAAATTTAATTTTGAAAAATCACTTTTTCTCCTCTGATGTCTTAATTGACCCATGAATGAGGTAGGATAAAAATTTCAATGTCACTTGAATTGAATTTGACAAACTATGAAGTGATAGAGCCTTAGGGGCAAATGTGTAATTTTGGAAAATTAGCCTTAATTAACATTTAGTTAAGGAGGGAAATGGGTAACCTCTGATTTTAATCAATTTATTTGATGTTTGAAACACAAGGGGCTAATTGGTAGAAACCAATCTCGCTTTCTTAATTGAAAAAGATAAGTTAATAAATTTCTAAATTATTAAAATTTGGAAGTTTAATAAAATAAAATGCATCTAGGACTTAGGGGTATGGCTTTTGAAGTCAATAATTAATCAATTTGATACCCCTATTTTGATGATCAAATAAAATCCAAATCATGAATCATGATCACCTAAAGCTTGATCTTTTCAAAGCTAATTAAGATACTCACCTAGGTCTTAAGGGCTTAGTAGTGACTTAGGCTAAATCAAATTTCATTTAAATAAGAATTAGAAAAGTAAACATCATTTAAAATTAAAATATCTTTCAAACACTACAAGCCCAACTAGGGTTAAAATTTGGCTAAGTGTTTCAACAACACTAACTTGCCTCTTTAAGGGTCTTCACCCACATAATTCTTGAATTGAATCACAAGTGATAATTAACCTATTCGTAGGAATAATTGAGACATCAATATTCACTGAGCATTAAGAATTATGAAGCAACATAATAACTTTAAAAGAACTCGAGATTTTCTACCAGACAGGGAGAGAGTAGCACAGACCTGCTTCTTTCTCTATATTTGTTGGATACCTCGGAGATCTGCTAAACTTAGAAATGTTTTGCTTAATAAAATCATCCCTAATTAAACTCCTAAGGACCCTCCAAGATATGACATAGGGTTAGGGAAACTACCAAAACTTTACTTTTCATGCTCTCCATAAACCTTAACATGCATTTTAAGTTTCAGGTGGTGGAACGAGAAGACTCACCAGGTACGCTTTTACCGTTTTTAGCGTTGTCTTTCTTGTACTTTCATACTGTGCTTTTATACCTGCAAACTTGCATGCTAAACAACAATGTCACATTGCATGAAAACTAAATTTATTGAGACAGCCACAAAACCAAAACCAAAACCAAAACTAAAATTAACCAAGATAAAAATTCACCGCCACAACATTCAAAATATAAAACAACTCATAATTTAATCACAAACATCACACAAAACTACAATTGTACTAAATTAAGATGTCTCTATAGGATGATTGGGAATCCCTCAGAGGAGGTAACCTACGGTTGCTAACGAGGCTTCCTATTGTCTCAATGAAATTATGGAACTCATTAAGTTGAGTTTAGTAAGTTCATTTGGACTAAGTGAATCCAATAGAAAACAGTGGTGCCGGAACGAGGGAACCGTAGTATCCTAACCGGTGTCTCTTTAATCAACTTTAATCTGCCCTCATAAAATTTAAAGAACTACAACCATATGGCCACCTGATTTGACATTATAACTTGACATACTAGAAAACTCAAACTCATCGCGGCAAAGAGCTTGGAGCTAGCATGGTGGGCAGCACGACCATCTTCTACAGCAAAACCTGTCTTCCCAAGCTAAAGCAATCTTCCTTCCTTAGAATTAAACAACAAAGCCATAAGACTTCGAGGTTGCTTACTTATGCAACGTATATCCTCACCTTATCTTTAGGCTTTTGTATAGCCCTGCTATATAATATAAGCCCTAATTCTTCTTAGGATTCCGAGGTTGTGGTTTGTCATGACCTAAATCCTCACAGCTTCCAGGCTATTTGTGCGATCGTTTCACATGAATGTAAGCCCTAACTAATAAAATTGACAGGATGAAACACCTAAATATTTCTCCTTAGAAATAAAGTCAAACATTAGGATAGCTTGGGAAGTCACCAAGGTTCTTCTCTGAATCCATGACATCCCGTAGTTCTTCCTCATTTGGATTGTACAACAAAATGTTCCAAATTTGAATCAATCCCCTTACACACCTCTATGTCCGATTTCATTTGAAAAGTCCTACCCTTTGAAACTCCTTGAAGATAACATTTTTTGATTTTTATCAAGAGTCTTCTTAAGTGACTTTGGTCATTTAAGATGTAATTAGCTATAGGGGCTTGCCTTATAGGAAGCATGTCCAAAAATAGCTTAATATAAACCCTATTTAATTCTTTATATTAAATAGGAGAACTTGTCGGCAAATATAAAGGTTTCGCAGACCAAACGGATGTCATATATTCCTTAGTTTATTTGATCGAGCCTCATCCTCAAGTCTTGTATTTGTATTTAGGGATAGATACAAGATTTGATGTATAGTGCTCTTTCATTTAAACTATGAAAAATATGAGGTCGGTTTGATTTCATATTTTTGTAAAATTAAATATATACGTAAATTAAAACGTCTTTCCGAAGTAGGCGACGAGATTTCGATTCCGGTGACCGACAGCTTCTTACGGGCACCTCTCCAACCGAAAATAGCGCCGACAGCTTCTGGAGAATCTGCTGGGGACAAGCTTTTCTTTCAATACATATTGAGAAATATTGTTTTCACACATCGGTAATATGTCCATGTCCCTCTTGGACCAAATTACCCTTATTCTGTTAGCATACTTTACCCATTTTTGTCTTGGGATGGTACAACCAACTCCTTGGACTTCACGACTAGCTGTTCAACCATCTTTGAACAGAGGGGTTCAGAAGGCCATTAAGGACTCTTTAAATTTTCATGTGGGGTCGGACCCCCAATAGGTGTATCGATGGACTAGTTCCACCTAGGCATTTTCTGCCACTAAATGGGTCCCACACTGGGTCCTAAAATACTTCACGTCTCCCTTCCAAATTTGATATGCCATTTCGTAAATTAAACCAAATTGTGTTGTACTGCACGCATTTTAAAATTTTCTTATATTAATTAAATTTTACACCTCTTAATTTTTCTTTAAACAAAGATGTTAAAATACCCATAAATTAAGACCTGTCCGGTCTACAGATCAACCTCTTACACTAAAAATTATGAGGTTTTTTGCCATATAGGTAACCCTGAAACTTTCTGTTTTAAAGCCCACTACAATGGCCTACCCAACGCTGACCTTTTCCTGCAACTTCCCAACAGACCGTAGCGCCCGTAACGTCGCTCCCACCATCAAGTTCGGAGCTAGATTTGAAGATCTCAAGGTCATCCTCGGGAAAGCCCCGTTTGTAGTAATGAAGATCGCCGCTCCAAAAATGTAGGAGCCATCTGCAGAGTTCAATCTAAACTGTCTTCAGGACTTCTCTGTCTGCAAGAAGGCTAAAGCTACTGCCATCGTGACACCCGTCAAACCCGCTAGCCCAGCTGCTGCTAAGGGGAAAGAAGTGATGATTATTGAGGATTTGACTGAGGGATTAACTATCCCACCACCCATGTTTGAAATCGGATCAAGTTGGAGGACTGTACCGCTGACCCGAACTCAAAGGAGGATCCGTAACAGAAAAGTTTGGAGGGCCATCAAAGCCCATGCTCCTGAGAAGACACCAGTTGAGGAGAAGCCTCATCAAGATGAAGAAGTGTTACCAGAAATTTATCCACTCCTGCGAGGAAGTAGATTCCATCCTCTAACAAATATCGATGGATACAAGAGTATCCGAAGGATTGTTGTCGCATTACCGTCACTTCATGGACACAGTGAAGAGAGGAAGAAGTTCACTCCTATCACTCAAGTTAGTGCAGTTTTTAGAAGGCTTGCTACCAAAAAAGGATGTTCAATTAGAGAGTTACTTAAATGAGTGGGAGATACAATTTCTCCTCGAATGAAGAAGGAAATTTTGAAGGGTGTTAAATCTGTCAGGAAGTCCCACAAGACAGCTGAAGTGCCACCTACTCGCATCTCCGTTTAGTTCCATTTAGGGAATAAATTTGATACCGCAGTGATTACTACTGATTATACTGCCACCAGGACCACTGGTCGTCGACCGGCTAAGTCGAGATTGGGTCCGAAGATCTTACCCATCACCCATTATGGAGATATTTCTACAATCCCAAAGGCAAAGACTAGCGCTTAACTGACACTGTAGCCGCTCTACACCATGGGGAGCATACTTTCCCTCGACATACCAATGTTTCTACTAAGACGCTCCATCTTGAGACATCATCGTCGAAAAAGAAAAGGTATGGATACCCAAGGTCGCTGCACCGATACAGTCCAGTGAGCCCGTAGAACAGGAAGTGAAACCAATGTCTGAAATATCTGACATCATCGTGACAATAGCCAGTGAGCTGGAGGAACAAGTAGAGGATGTCCATCAGGGTCCTTCAGATCTTAAAGCAATCAAGGAATCAATAATTGAAGAAAAAGTTGAGAAACTTAGGATCGAGATTTCTGAGTTAGCTAGAGAACACGGAGTTTCTGTCTATAACGACAATGAAGACTTTGATTACAGTGATTACTTGGAGGAGGATTTCATGGATGTCCATGTGATCGAAATCAGAGCCACCACATCTGCGCGCGAGGCTCAACCTCAGGCCAAAGAGAATGCCATAAATGAGCTGCGTAGGGTTATCCTCCTAAGGGATGAGTAGGTTAGTCTACTGGAGAAAAGAATAGAAGAGATGACTGCAGCTATGACTGCATAGCCACCATTTAGGGGCAATCGCAAGCACCGCAATTAGCTTCTCCAGAGATTAATCAGCCAAAAATCATACACATTATAGATGAAACAAGAGAGGCTACTTCAGCAAACAAAGATGAGCAACCGAAGAAAGATTTACCATCAAGTTCCATGCTAGAAAAGAAGTTGAAGCAAATTGTTGAACAAGTGCGGGACGCCTTAGCCCAATCCAAGGGCGGTGCATCAATTTTGAAGGGTAGACCTTACTCAGAGGAGTTCGATGCCATGCCTTTCCCCAAGGGTTTTGTGGCCCCAAACTTCAAAATATTTGACGGGACTGGAAATCCCAAACACACATAGCGCATTTCCGAGCCAGCTGTAACACAAGAAATAATGAAGCTCTACTCTGCCAGTAGTTCATCAGTAGCTTGTCAGGAATTGCTTTCGATTGGTATGCTGACTTGCCCAACGGGCCAGTTAAAATATTTTCTGAATTAGAACAGTTATTTGTGAAAAGATTTGCTGGGGCACAACACCACNAAATCATACACATTATAGATGAAACAAGAGAGGCTACTTCAGCAAACAAAGATGAGCAACCGAAGAAAGATTTACCATCAAGTTCCATGCTAGAAAAGGAGTTGAAACAAATGGGTGAACAAGTGCGGGACGCCTTAGCCCAATCCAAGGGCGGTGCATCAATTTTGAAGGGTAGACCTTACCCAGGGAGTTTGATGCCATGCCTTTTCCTAAGGGTTTCGTGGCCCCAAACTTCAAAATATTCGACGGGACTAGAAATCCCAAACAACACATAGCGCATTTCCGAGCCAGCCGTGGCAACATAAGAAATAATGAAGCTCTACTCGGCCAGCAGTTCATCAGTAGCTTGTCAGGAATTGCTTTCAATTGGTATGCTGACTTGCCCAATGAGCCAGTTAAAATATTTTCTGAATTAGAACAGTTATTTGTGAAAAGATTTACCGGGGCACAACACCACGTTTCTATTGGAGAGTTCATGATGGAAAAGCAAAAGCCTAGCGAAACTTTGGTAGACTATATTTTGAGGTGGAGGAAGCTTAGCATGAAATGTGAACCTCAGCTACAGGAACATCATGCGATTGAAATTCTACTCAAGAGCATTCATGGGCTAGTAGCTTTCATGCTTAAGGGACTCACCATCAAAACTTTTGAGAAGCTACTCAGTAAAGCCAGCAGTCTTCAAGAGGAGATTAAGCACATGGAGTCACATGAAAAGGCTAAGGTGACCAAAGTGTTTGAGAAGAAATCAGGAGTAGTAGCGACCATCGATAAAGGAAAGCAGCCGATAAAGATATATGCAGAAGAACATCGCCAGTCCTCTCAGAAACAGAATAATCAATCCAACCAGCGGCCGCCTCAAGATGGAGCACCTCAAACAGGGGATATAAGAATATCCCAGTTGGAGCAGCAGAAAGTTGTGTATTCCTTCATGGATGAAGCTGTACCTAAAATATTCAGGAGTCTGATGAAGAAGCCAGAATTCAAACAACTGGATCCAAAGAAGCCCGAAGAGGTGGATAAGAAAAATGAACCAAATTATTGCCCATACCACCAATTGCTCGGGCACACTATAGAAAAATGCTTTGTCTTTAAAGATTGGCTCGAGAGGAACCTTAAAGAAGAGAATGTATCAATCCCGAAGGGGTATTTGAGAGAACCTGAAAAAGGTTCCATAAACATGATTTTGGCTGAGCCAATCTCCTCAATTGATCCGTATAATGGAACAGATGGATGGAGTACAACTTGGGATGAACTCAAGAGGGTCCTTAATCAAATACATGATTCATCAAAACAAGCTTCAACGAATACTGAAGAAGAATGGAATGAGGTCTGGAGCAGATCATCCAAGAAGATATTGAACAAGATCTAGTCTGCATCAAAACAAGCCTCTATTCAGAGTCTGCAACATACCAAGCCCGAGATTTCACCAGGAGATCCGTCATCGTCAAGTACAAAGAACAAGAAGAAGAAAAGCGTCACTGCAAAGATTGATAGCACGAGGGGTAGGATAGGGGCTGCCTCTACTAGATTGGTTGTCTTAGATTCGGGGAAGAAAATCCTCAAACCCCTAACTTTGTATGATTATCTTTTTGTCCCTCCGGGATCTTTTGAATATAATGATTGTGATTTCAGCTACGTTTTAAATGTTTCTAGTGATAATGTAACTCAGTATAACTGATCTAGCTTCGATCTCTATCCCCAAAACGATCCTCAAATCGTACTCGAGTCTGATGAACTCGTTGTCAACTCCAAAGAAGACATCAATAATACCGCTTACGATAGCACCGATAACGAGGAGCTAATTCTTAAGCATCATGTTACACTGCTTGCCATCAACTTAGATCTTTTCGACGAAGAGGAAAAGACACCGGAAGATTCAACAATGATATCTCAAGAAGAAGAAATCACTGAAGTTAACTTAAGGAGTATAAAAGTGTTACCACCAAGAACAACTCCAACATACAAAGGAAAATAGATAATAACTCGAGAAGAGATACCCCCACCTCCACTAGTGGAAGAACCACATGATCAAGATAAAATCAGAGGATCATACAAAGTACACTACAACGTGATAGCTCATCTTAGGAAGTTGCCGGCCCGATTAAGCATCTACGACGCTTTGATCCTATCAAAGTAGATGAGAGAGTCTCTAGTTACAGCTTTGCTTGACCCAAAAATTTGCTTAGCTCATTTGGCCAGCACATCCTCGGATGAAGTTTTCTCGTTGAAAGAGGAGCCTTGGGTAACCTTCACAGATGAAGACCTATTGCTCGGTACCGCCGACCACAATCGTCCACTCTACAACTCCGTTAACGTAGGCAGATTTGTGTTATCCAGAGTTTCAGTGGATCCTGGAGCATCTCTTAACTTGATGAGCCTACAGACATTGGCCTATTTAGATATTGAAACTCAAGAGCGTACGACCGATAAGATGATGTTAAGAAGATTCAACCAAAAGGGAGAAAGAGCCTTCAGATCAATTACACTACTTATGAAGGTTGGATAACTCGCGACGACCGCTAAATTTCATATCATCGATGCCAAGACCTCTTTTAACGCTCTACTGGGTCGACCATGGATTCATGAACACAATATGGTTCCATCATCTCTACACCAGTGCATCAAATACCGGAAAGATGGTTAAGAGAATTGCATCAAGGCAGATCTACAACCATTTTTAGTGCATGAAGTTGGTATACATGAAGATGCTACCTACTACGCGCCTCCAAAGAAGACTGTCTTCTCGCATGAGATTCTGACAAACAAAGATGAAGATTCAGAAGAATAACAAAAAAGAGGCCATTCAATTACTCTTCAACAATCTTCCACCACTCCCTTACAAAGAGATGGTGAAAGGCTTTTTAGTTCGCGCACCCAAGGTTGAGGCCGGGGACATGGACGAGGAAGGATCAATTTAATTGTTTAACAGACTAGGCCGACTATCAACATTGGTGATGAAGACAGTTCTGAAGACGAGAGAATGATGACAAGACAGAAGAGCCTGTACGAGATATCTCTAGAAGATACAAAAAAGAATGAATATGAAATAATGTATGATCGGATAAACCACTATGTGAATGCTATGACCCTCACTCTGATTCTCCCTTAAAAGGTTGAGAGTTTAGAGGTCAAGGAAGTCCGTAGTGTTGGTTAAAAGCTGATCAAATTTTACCGTGCTTCTACCTCTACTGAGGTTAAAAAATATCTAAATTTAGATGTTGATTCTAATGAATTAATGGAATTGCCTTTTGGTTACTTCTCGCCTTGTGTTAAAAAGTTAATTCAACAGGGAAACTTACCAAAACAAATGCCAAAAGATAAATTTCAACTTTTTGAGAAACTATGGAATGGTAAAAGTCGAACTCCAAACTCGAAAGAGGGTCTCAGATTTAGTACAGTCAGACCAGTCGATGATTCTGAATTATGCATGGTTGTTACTGGTAAATCAAAAGAGGATTGCCTCAACATAGAGGATGACTCTATTGATCAACCAATAGAAGATGCTCCACTAGAATTTGAGGAGGAAATTAAATCTACTGTTGATGATTTGAAAGAGATTAACCTCTGGACTGAAGAACGACCTCGACCAACATTTATAAGTTCACTGCTTAATGATGAAGAATCTGCAAAATTGATCAAACTATTAACAAAGTTCAAAGATTGCTTTGCATGGAGCTACGATGAAATGCCAGGGCTGTCAGCAGAGGTTGCAGTCCATAAACTTGGGGTGTACAAGAATATAACCCCAGTAAAACAAGCTCCCAGGAGAATGCGCCTCGAAATAGAACAACAAGTCATCGCCGAGGTGAAGAAACTAATAGACGCCAACTTTGTTAAAAAAGAACAATACCCCACGTGGTTTGCCAACACCGTACCTGTTAAGAAAAAAAATGGACAGATCCGCGTTTGTGTCGATTTCAGAGATTTGAACAAGGCGTGTCCAAAAGATGAGTTTCCACTACCCATACCAAAGATGATGGTAGATATCGCTTCAACACATGAAATTTTCTCCTTTATGGATGGATCATCGGGATACAACCAAATCAAGATGGATCCCGAGGATGCAGCACTTACAGCATTCAGAACACCGATTGGAATTTTTTGCTACATAGTGATGTTTTTCGGCCTAAGGAATGCCGGAGAAACATATCAACGTGCAATGACAAAGATTTTTGACGACCTCATTCACAACCAAGTAGAATGCTATGTGGATGATTTAGTCATCAAAAGTAAACAGAAAATAGACCATTTGTACGATTTGAGGATTGTGTTTGAACGGTTACGACGATATGACCTTAAAATGAATCCCTTAAAGTGCGCCTTTGGCGTTACCTCCGGGAAATTTCTGGGATTCGTTGTCCGTCATCGGGGAATCGAGATCGACCCGGATAAAATTAAAGCTATGTTGGAAATGCCTCCTGCTAAAACTCTAAGCAACTGCGTTACTTCCAGGGGAAGTTGGCATATCTGAGGCGTTTTATTTCTAATCTCTCAGGAAGGTGTCAGCCTTTCTCGACATTAATTAAAAAGGATGCCAAATTTATTTGGGAAGAGAAATGTCAGTGGGCCTTTGAGGACGTTAAACAATATTTAATGACACCTCCTGTCTTGGCAGCCCCTATCCTAGGGAAACCGTTGATACTTTATACCTCGGCTTTAGATGACTCTCTAGGAGACCTCTTAGCCCAAGTCAATGATGAGGGTAAAGAAAATGCACTCTACTACTTGAGTCGTCGCCTAATACCGACGGAGATAAGGTATCCACCTATTGAGAAGCATTGCCTGACGTTAATTTTTGCCGCCCAAAAGCTTAGACATTACATCTTTCTCATAAGATTACCCTAATCTCGAAAGTTAATCCATTGCAATATTTGATGACCCGACCAACACTCTCCGGGCATCTAGTGAGATGGTCAATGATCTTATTGCAATTTGATATAACTTTTATCCCCATCCGTGCTATCAAGGGATAGATACTTGCAGACTTTCTCGCTACACACCCACTGCCAGCTGGTTCCTCTCTCAACGACGAGTTACCAGATGAGCAAATACTACAAATGGAATTCTCCAGTGCACAACGCTGGGAAACGTACTTCGATGGTGCTTCATCAGCTAGAAAATACAAAGGATCAGACATAGTTATACCAGGCAAAGCAGGGACCAGTTTGATCTTTATCACGCTAGATAAGGGTATGATGAGGTTCTCATACCACCTGACAGAGCCATGCACCAATAATGAAACATAATATGAAGCCTTAATCATCGGATTGGAAATGACAATCTTAATAGATAAAATAAACATTGCCATCGACGGTGACTCCCAACTCGTCATCCAGCAAGTCGCCAGACAATACAAAATTTTGAAACCAAGATTAACAGAATACCATCAGTACACGATGAAACTTCTGGAGCAGATTCCTGACGTAACTTGCTACCGAATTCCTAGGGGAGATAACGCCCATGCTGATGCTCTAGCAATACTTGCTAAGGAAATGGCGTGTCCCCCAGAGGATTCCATTAAAGTCACAGTGCAAGGAAGACGAGTCTTTTCTCAGATCGACTTCGAAACTCTACACAAGCTTGGAAAAGAAGAAACAATAAATACAGTTGCAGACATCAACGAAGATTGGCGCAAGCCATTAATAGAATATTTGCATACTGGAAAGCTGCTAGAAGATAAGTCTGAGGCACACCACATCACAAGAAGGGCCATGTCTTACGCCCTGGAGGGAAACGTTCTCTACAGAAGATCGTTCGACCAAATGTGGCTACGATATTTCAGCAGAGCTGAAGCACAAAATATTATTAAAGAAGTACATGCTAGATTATGTGGCGCTCACTAGTCAGGGCCGAAAATGAAAATTAAGATCAAAAGACTCGGGTATTATTGGCTCAATGATGTCCCAACCAGAAGATGTCACCAATGCCAAGTGCATGGGGTGGTCTTACACCAGCCTCCGAATGTGCTACACCCAACTGCTGCCTCGTGGCCATTCAAATGTTGGGGCACAGACATAATAGGTCTGATAGACCCTTCATCTTCCAAAGGACACATGTTTATACTTGTTGCTACAGATTACTTTTCCAAATGGGCAGAGGCAGTACCGTTACATGAGGTTACGGCACAACACGTCCTTCAATTTTTTAAAAGCCAAATTGTCTACCATTTTGAAGTACCGCGAAGAATAATTTCCGACAATGGGACAGCTTTCAGAAGCACAAAGATCAATAATTTTGTCAGAAGACATGAGATAGATAGGAGATACTATATAATTTACTATCCCATAGCAAATGGTCTGGTTGAGGCTTTCAACAAAACACTGGTACAGATTTTGAAGAAAACACTGGATGAAAACAAAAGGGATTGACACAACAAACTATTAGAAGCCTTGTGGGCCTATCGGACGACTTTTAGGACTCCCACTCAGTGTACACCCTATATGCTCGTGTATGGGTCCGAGGCCGTGCTACCGCTGACACCATCTCTCAGAGTCACTATCGCCAACCAACTCACAATGAAAGAAAGTGCAAAACTCAGACTTGAAGAACTGGAGAGTCTTGAGGGAAAACGACTGGAAACACAACAACATTTAGAGCTTTACCAGACGAAGATGGTACAAGCCCATGATAAATTGGCCGCCCAAGGACATTCAAAGTTGGTGACCTCGTACTTGTGCTCAAAAGACCTATTCTTGCACACTATTCAAAGTTGGTGACCTCGTACTTGTGCTCAAAAGACCTATTCTTGCATGCCGCAAAATAGTTGGAAAATTTGAGCAAACTTGGAGGGACCATTTGTCCTTGAAAAGGTCTACACAGGAGGAGCCTACCAGTTAGTGGACTTCCGGGGTGAAAGACCCATGTTACCAATAAACGAACGATATCTGAAAACCTATTATGCAACCTGATGTCACTTGCCTTCGCTTGCTTTGAAACTTTAAAACTTTGATTGTTTTAGGGTTATCTATATGGCCAAATGTCTATGACAAGGTCCAAATTTTGTAATTAACCTCCATATAATGAAAATTTTTGAGAAAGAAATTTTAAACATCAAATTTTCTTCTTTCCACTTTTAAGTATAATGTTCCACTAAACTAAACAAAATCATACAAAAAATAAAAAAAATCATTTTACCAAGATAAACTAAAATTTACTTTAATAAATACTTTATTTTGTTCTTGTTCATGACAAGTTTCGACCCACTGACATTTTTCCTGTCGTCTGCAGAAAAATGTCAGGACAGGGGCTGATCTTTGCTTTCCAGGATGGCTGGAACCTCGCATTAAATGAGGAGATGGTGCCGCGGGGCGGTACCATAGACTTCAACGTGGATTTCAACTAGGTTGACATGGACTACGAAGGTCTTCTAATGGACGTAGTCAACTGCAAAGAGAAAGAGGGACTGCCTTCACTACTGAGAGTGACCGCTAAAGATAATGTATCACCCAATGGCAAGAACGTGATGACAGAGCAAGATCAGATGTAGGGGCCCAACCGTCTCACCTCCATGGTAGCTACACCTGCTAGAGGCTTAATAGCCGCCAATAATGAATGACTACCAATTACTCCGCTTTGTAGGTTGCAACGCAGGAACACCGATTGTAAGAAGTAGAGAGCTTTGCTACGACAAGAATGCAAACTTCAAAGAGAGACAAACAACTTGCTCACCCCTATTCCTGAGGGGCATATTTATGATCCAGACCTGAAAGAAACTTCTGCTAGCTTACCCACCACGGATGAAGAACTGGGGTTTGTGATAGAGTCAAACACACTTTCAGTTTCAGATGTTTTCTACAAGGGTTGCTCGACGTGCAACATTGAAATACCGGTCGAGACATCAGCCACGGGCGCGTTTGTAGAATGCCCGGATTGCAATGTTTTGCATCTAAACGTTTCAGTACATTGGAAGAGTATACTTCAAGCACCAACGAGTCTTAGACTTCATATTTCATGATGGATGAACCATATGTCCCACTGGAGACGGATCAGTATGTACCATGGAGCCCAGGGTCATACATTCCACGAGAGGCTGAGTCTCATATTCCAGATTAACAAGCACCAGTTTGGGTTCCCGCCGGTGCTCGAAGGAAGGAACTCCTGCTACAGCTGCCAACCCCTGACATGGTAGAATATTACAAGATAAGTAAAGTAAATAAAAAAGAATTATAGTTTTATGAAGAATTTCAGGGAAAGTTCGTCAACACATTGGAAGGCCTGGAGCTGTACACCAGGGTTTTCTTCGAGACTGATGAAAGAAGCATTCTGGATTGTATCTTCGATATAAGAGATAGAGGCCGAGTGAGCCTTCTCATGGAAAGGACATATTCCAAGCCAAAGAAATGGATGAGAGGAAGGGAAAAAATCACTATCTAGTGTGGCTGTTGTTATAACTTCACGAATGACAAACAGGGGAATCCACTTGGGATCCTCAGACATGATCAAGTAGATCCGCTACCGCCAATAATAAAATGGATGATCAAAAGAATGGTCAAATAGAATGTTCTACCTGCTACCTACATTCCCAATAGTTGCATTATCAATGTCTATGAAGAGGGTGATTGCATTCCCCAAAACATTGATCATCATGATTTTGTGAGGCCTTTCTGCACGGTCTCATTTCTGAGCAAAAGCAATATTCTTTTTGGGAAGGAAATCAATATCGTTGGTTTTGGTGAATTCAGAGCTTCTATGGAGATTCCTCTACCAGTCGGTTCAGTACTTCTTCTTAAAGGCAATGGTGCAGACGTTGCCAAACATTGCATTACAGGAGTACGACACCATAGGGTGTCTGTAACTTTCCGCAGGATGGATGACAATAAAATGCCATATGGATTCCTGCAGGACCCAGAATTGGAGGATTTACTTCCATACAAGTTGTGAGAACGTTGTACCTCTAAGTACATGCAAAGGGAACTCTAGAAGGTCTGCTTGATCAGGAGCTCAACATACCTGGCACAGAGGCTTCACTTTCTTTCTTTTAACAACATGACATGTATCTGATATATTCAGTCTACAATGTATTCATATCATGAGATGTTCTCGATGTATTTTGACATGGACTACATAATGTACCTTTTTGAGGTGTTAGCCTATGTTCGATTTATAACATCATTATTGGAGCAAATTAATGGGAATTTCTCTCAAATTGTGCCTTTTTGTCAGCTGCCTTTTTATGCGATGGATGAAAGCCACGAACCACATGTTGGTTGAGAATTTCAATGAACAAAGAACGAAACAATAAATCATTAAAAATAAATAAAATATAAATAAAAAAATCACCAATAAATAAATAATAAAACAATTTTTTTTTGAAAATCAACCAACTAAAATTAAAACTTTAAAGACATATTTTAAAACGTTAAATGTGATAAAATCAACAAGAAAATGAAAAAAATCTACTGAGTGGATCCTCTCATTTTTGGATTTTCCTACACTATGTGCGCGCAACATAACCATCTATATCTACCTTAACTCTCTTCACATCCCCTCAGAATTTCACATTCTGCACAAAATCCCACAAAATTCTACAGGTCTTCTTCAACAAAATCAACCTTTCCACATGATACATTTCTACGAATTCAACATCACAAATATTTCCGAACATTTTAATCCTCACATTTTTGAATTAGTACCTAAATTCTAATTCCTACCTTTCAAGGTCGAAACTTAAATTTCGACTCTCTCCTTAAGATTGATATCTACATTTCAATTGTCACATTTTTGAATCAGTACCTAAATTCTGATTTTTATCTTCCGAGGTCGATACCAAAATTTTGACTCTCTCCTTGAGATTGATACATACATTTCAATTCTCACGTTTTTGAATCAGTACCTAAATTCTGATTCCTATCTTTCGAGGTCAATACCTAAATTTCTACTCTCTCCTTGAGATTGATACCTACATTTCAATTCTCACATTTTTGAATCAGTACTTAAATTCTAATTCCTATCTTTCGAGGTCGATACCTAAATTTCGAATCTCTTCTCGGAATTGATACCTAAATTTCAATTCTCACATTTTCAAATCAATACCTAAATTTTGATTCCTATCTTTCGAGGTCGATACCTAAATTTTGACTCTCTTCTCGGAATTGGTACCTAAATTTCAATTCTCACATCTTCGAATCAATACCTAAATTCTAATTCTCATCTTTTGAGGTCGGTACCTAAATTCCGACTCTTCTTGTCTTTTCAGAATTGATACTTATATTTCAATTTCCACCTCGGGGTCAGCACTCGCATACTGATCCCCATCCTCTATAAATACCTAAAATTTCATAACTCAAAATTCACTCTCTGATCCCCAACGAGGGTCCCTACTCCTTAATTTCAATCAAATGATCATCTGCTAATGTCCACAATAGAAACAAATCACACACACAACTCTACACATACTTTCGGGTCTATTGACTTAGGAGTTTGTATTGGTTTTGTTGATCTCGTCGATCAACGCCAATACACGCGGTGTGCTTGCCCAATACACCACACCTATTGGGTNCATTGGGTCCCAAAGAGCTTAGGGATGAAGCCTTTGGCTCTGGTGTAAGACCTATATATGATTTCGACCACAAANTAGTAGCCTAAGGTCTAGCCATAGGACTTTCTTACTGACTATTCTTAGAAAACTAGACATGAAACCCTCACCGTTAGAAATTCTACACTCTTCTCTACTCAACTTGGAGCTCCAAATATTGGTCCTAACCTATATCACTTAGTAGGTGGGGCCACTATAAGGGAAACTCAAGATGAGTCACCCTTAGGACTGCTGGACCTTAGGGTTGACCCTGGGTGTTGGTCTGAAGCTAAGGCACTCAGTACAATCATCTACACTCACAATCACTCACTAGACTAAACCAAGAATTTGTAGCCTAGGTCCCTTGATCTTTTTGAGATACTCATGTAGATGGTCCCCTAAACCTACCAGCATAGGGCTATGAGTTAACTAAGAACATTACATAGAGGACCCAAAATGGGATTTCTTTGGGTCCATGGCTCATTTAGGGTTATTAGTTACCCAATCCTATCAAAAATACCCATCTTGGCACTTTACCCCTAAACACCCTTGAAACCATAAACTTCGCCAAAATTCCCAAGTTTGCCCAAAATATCCAAATTTGATCAAAATTCATTTCAAACCTTTTGAAAACCTCCAAACACCCAAATTACTCAAAATCTCCAAAATTGGCCAAATTACCAAAATACCCCTCCATAGCCCAAAATTTCATAAATTCCAAAAATTCCTAGAAAAATCTCAATAAATCTCAAATATTCTCAATTTCATTTTTCTCAACTACCACATAACCCAATTTGACCNAAAACCTCCAAACACCCAAATTACTCAAAATCTCCAAAATTGGCCAAATTACCAAAATACCCCTCCATAGCCAAAAATTCCAAAAATTCCTAGAAAAATCTCAATAAATCTCAAATATTCTCAATTTCATTTTTTTCAACTACCACACAACCCAATTTGACGAATTTGACCATCTTTAACCAAAACCCCAAATTTACCTTTAAGGGTCCAAATTTCCCCAAATTCAACTCAAATGTCCATCAATTTGATCTCAAATGACCCAAATTCGAATACTAAACTCAAATTAACTCTTAATATTTATCAAAATAAACCAAATACTAGCTTAATTGTCCCATGATTTGAGCCCAATTTTGATTTAGGTCAAAACCCCAATTTTTTCCATATGGTCTAATCTCACCAAATTGAACCCATATCCCAGTCAAGTGGCCCCAATTAATGTTGAAAAATTTTTATAACATTCCTACACATCTAAATCAACCATCAATTGGCCTTGGTGAAGCCTCAAATCCATTTGATTTTGGCTTAAATCTAAAATTCCCAAATTTAGCCCCAAATTGGCTAAGTCCCCAAATTTCACCCAATTGATTGCCTTAACCTCCAAATTGGCATCCAATTCATGTTGAAATCTCTTCATGAATACAATAATCAATTTGGACTTATCCCAAGGCTAACCCAAGCTAGACCCAAGCCTAGCCCAACGTGACCAAATTAATTAAAATTCAAGATTCTCTCAAATTGACCCTTCAATTAAGCTCAAAATCACTCCCATATTTCACCAAAGTTGTTCCTTATGATCATCTACACCAAATGAAACATTTATTTGAGCCAATTTACATGGCTAGCCTAGACCAAACCCAAGTCTTGGTCATTTTCACTCACTTGGCCCATGCACTAAATGTGACTTAACCACCCTAAAGCAACCAAATTAACTCCACCCCAAAGGATGAGCCAAAACAACTTTAACCCATAAAATAAGACATGGACCAATGGTCCCCCAAATTAAGGGATATTATTCCTNTAACCCAAGCTAGACCCAAGCCTAGCCCAACATGACCAAATTGATTAAAGTTCAAAACTCCTTCAATTTGACCCTTCAATTGGACTGAAAACCACTTCCATCCTTCACCAAAGTTGTTCATTATGATCATATACACCAATTGAAACAATCAATTGGGTCAATTGACATGGATAGTTTAACTTAAACCCAATTTTTGGTCATTTGCACCCACTTGGACCCATGCACCAAATGTGGCCTAACCACTCTAAAGCCACCAAATTAACTCCACCACAGCCATTAGCTGGACTTAGTGACCAGTCCAAACACCATGAAATCACCTAAATCAAGCCATGGACCAAAGGTCCCCAAAATTAAGGGATCTTATTTTCAAAAATGCACATGCTTAAGATATCTTTTCCAAATCCAAGCACATTTGCATTAATATGCTGTGATGGATTCCTCGGGGTTCCCTGAGCTCCTAGCCACCTCCCTCTGGCCGGCCAGCCAGCCTATTGGCCAAAAAAGCCCAAAATTGAGAGCCACCCCCATGGTCTTAGAGGCCAGCTCATAATCAAATTGAAGAGCTCCTCTACCCTCCACCTAAGCACCACAATGCACCCAAACTTATGCCTTGAAAGCCACCTCATAGCCATTTTTATAAAAACTCACCTCCCATGGCCATGGGAGGTGTGCTAAAATTTTCTTAGAGAGGCCTCTCCAAACATCACAGAGCTTCCGCCATGGGAAGTGTGCTGAAAATTTCTCAGAGAGGCCTCTCCAAACTTCACACAGAGCTTCCCAGCATTCCAACCATTTTTCCTCACCCATTCCCATGCCGGAGCTCAATTTTGAGCTTGAAACCTTGTCGGAAACCAGGACAGAACCCAATACACCTTCACACTCCACCAAACTTCAACTTCTTGTTCCCACACCTTCAAAAGACTGAAAGAAGCCAAAGCCCCATCAAATCCCCCTTCCACAGAGCCTCTACCATAGCTCTATACCAACACATGAAATCGAGCTTGGTCGAATTCATACTTAAACCTTACACCAAGACCAGGGACTCAATCCCTAGCCTCATTGGACCCCAAAGAATGTGCCAAGCACCTCTGATTGAAGCCTACATTCTCAGAGTAAAGGTATAAAACTTCTCCTTCTCCCGAGCTTATTTTGATCCATTTACTTAAGCTTGATTTCATGGTACCTTAGCCGTATGGATGTGTTCGCCTCACTTAGACGATCGAAGCCTCCCTTCTTAGAGAAAAGGTATAAAACTTCTCCTTCTCCCGAGCTTATTTTGATTCTCCATTTACAAAGCTTGATGTCATGGCATCTTAGCCATATGGATGTGTTCGTCTCACTTAGACGAGTCCATAAGATCAAACTCAAAGTGATTTGATTGAGTCTAGGCTGAGATCTTAAGGTTTTAGTGTGGACGGGCATGAGATCATTCTATCAGGGACGATGACGGAGAGCTGTTCGATTCAGCATGTATTAAATGGACATAAACAGCGGGCCGAGTCAGAAAGCTAGGTGGACGATGGCGTCCAACCAGAGCGTGCCACGCATGACTTTGGAGTCGTCGTAGGTTGAGGTGGCATGCGCGGTTTAAATAGATAAATAAGGGCATTTTCTTATTTATTTAATCCCTAAAACTTAAAAAATACATAATTTTGTGTAGAAAAATCACAAAGAAAAAATAAAAATACCCTCTTGCTCAGTGAATAGAGGAAAACAATGTGGAATAATTTTCAAGTCCATTTGATGCACAAAATTTTTTAATTAATTAAACACTATTTGGAATTATTTGATTCTCCATGCATATTGACACATCACCTTTGCTTGAAATTTTGACATGTTGTAGCCTGTGTCAGGGGAAGTATTCTCTGATTTTTCCAAAGTCAAAGGAGCTACCTATACAGAGACCCACATTTTTCAAGTTATTTCACATTATTTCTTTAAAATAATCATGGAAATTAGCATATTGGTTGTAAAATTATAAGAAAATTTTGGAAGGTCCACCATGACCAAAGAAGCCTTTGGAAATAATTTCATGGGTCAAGTCATTTAAATTCCAGTTAAATTTCACAAATACTAAATCACTTAAATAATTAATTTTGGAAAATTTAAACATTTAAATGACTTGATTTTTGATCTCACAGTGATTTATGATCCAGAGAACTCATCATAAAAATTTCAAAATATTTTGAGTTCATTTGTCAACTTAAATTGATTTTTAAAGATAAATACCACATTTAACACTTAGATGATTTTTTTTAAATCAAAATATAACATAAAAAATTATGAAACTTAGTTTTTTTAGTTCTCTATGATCAAGAATATTTTCTAAAAATAAAATGATACTTAAAATAAAATTTTGATTTTTAGCCTATTTTTAATATTTAAATAAATAAAGATTCATAAAAATCATAAAAAAAATAAAACTCATGGAAATATTAGAAATTGTTTCCTAATCACTTAGGAACAATTAGAATATTTTTCCTGGTTTTCTAAAAAAAGATATTGAATTTCAAAGCTTAAAAAAAATTTTAAAAGGCTAAAAATGAGTTTTCATTAAAATAATTCAAATAAATCAAGGAAAAATTAGAAAAAAAATATAAAACTTTCTCCTCTGAGTTCACTGACCTTAGGGAAAATTTTCAAAAATATAAAACTTAATTTTCACCACCTGAAATATTTTATTTTTATTAAATAACCCAGAATTTAAACTAATTCTAATAAATCCCAGAGAATTCAAAAAATTATGAAATTTGATCCAAAGGCTCCTCTTGTCTTGGTCTACCTCCAGTAAAAATTTCAAGGGATTATAATTTACCTTGGTCAAGTTAAGAGTTTTCTTTGAAAAATCCTATCTTTGCATGAAAATAATTATATAAATTAAATTAAATTTTGAAAAATCACATTTTCTCTTCTGATGTCTCAAAGGATAAAAATTTCAAAGTCATTTGAATTGAATTTGTCAAATTATAAAATGTTAGAGGCTTAAGTAATATTATTTTTTGGAAACCTTGCCGTAATTAACATTTAGGCTTAGTTCAAGGAGGGAAAATGGGTAACCTCTGATCTTAATCAATTTATTTGATGATTGAAAGTCAAGGGTTTAATTGGTAGAAACCAATCTTACTTGCAAAATTAAGATTAATAAATTTCTAAATTATTAAAATTTGGAAGTTTATTAAAATTAAATGATCTTGGACTTAGGGGTATGACTTTTAAAGTAAAAAATTAATCAATTTAATACGCCTATTTTGATTTTCAAATAAAAATCTATATCATGAATCAAGATCACATAAAGCTTAACCCTTTTCAAAACTAATTAAGACACTCACCTAGGTCTTAAGAGTTTAGTGGTGACTTAGGCTAAATCAAAATTGGCTAAAAGAGGATTAGAGAAATCATATAACTAAATCAAACATTCCTGAAACACCACTAAGCCCCATTAAGTTTAAAAATTTGGCTAAGTGTTCGAATTACACTAACTTGCCATTTTGAGGGTCTTCACCCACATAATTCTTAAATTGAATGACAAATGATAATTACTCCTTTCCTAGGGATAATTGAGACATCATAGTTCACTGAGTAATTAGGGTATTTATAGAATGAACTGTTAAGCAACATAATAAATTTAAATGGACTCGAGGCTTTCATCAGTTGGTGACAGGGAGGCATGGACCTGCTTCCCCCTCCAAACTTGTTGGATACCTCAAAGGCCTATTAAACTTAATATGCTTCGCTCAATGGAATCATAAAGATATGACATAGGGTTAGAAAAATTACCAAAATTTTACCTTTCCTGCTCTTCATAAACTGCCTTAACATGCATTTTAAGTTTCAGGTGGTGGAACGAGAAGACTCGCCAGGTACCCTTTTATAGTTTATAGTACCGTCTTTCTTCTGCCTTTTCCTTTCATGTTTCATGCTTGCATTTACCTACATAAACTTGCATGTTAACCATAACCATAATCAAAACCAAAACTAAAATCAACCAATAAAAAATTCACCGCCACAACATTCAAAATATAAAACAACTCAAAATTTAATCACAAACATAACATAAAACTACAACTTCAAATAAATTAAGATATCTCTATCGGATGATCGGGAATCCCTTGGAGGAGGTAACCTACGATTGCTAACGAGGCTTCCAACGGTTTTAATGAAATTATGGAACTCATTAAGTTGGGTTTAGTAAGTTCATTTGGACTAAGTGAATTTAATAGAAATTAGTGATGCCGGAATGAGGGAACTGTAAGATCTCATTTGGACTAAGTGAATCCAATAGAAAATAGTGATGCCGGAACGAGGGAACCGTAGGACCCATCATTTGGACTAAGTGAATCCAATAGAAAATAGTGATGCCGGAAAGAGGGAACCGTAGGATCCTAATTTTGGACTAAGTGAATCCAATAGAAAAAAGTGGTGCCGGAATGAGAGAACCGTAGGATCCTAACTCGACACTAAGTGAATCCAATAGAAAGTAGCGGTGTCGGAACGAGGGAACCGTAGGATCCTAACCGGTGTTCACCCTAATCAACTTTAACATGCCCCCATAAAATTTAAAGAACTTCAACCATAAGGCCACCTGATTTGACATAACTTTAATATGCCCTCTATAAAATTTAAAGAACTTCAACCATAAGGCCACCTGATTTGATATTATAACAACTTTAATATGCCCTCATAAAATTTAAAGAACTTCAACCATAGGGCCACCTGATTTAATATTCTAATTTGACACACTAGATAACTCAAACTCGTTGCGGCAGGTGCTTGGAGCTAGCATGGTGGGCAGCATGACCATCTTCAACAACAAACCTTGTCTTCCTTAAAACAATCTTCCTTCCTTAGACTTAAACAACAAAGCCATAGGACTTCGAGGTTGCTTGCTCATGTAACATAAATCCTCACCTTATGTTTAGGCCTTTGTATAGCCCTGCTACATAATATAAGCCCTAACTCATCTTAGGATTCTGAGGTTGTCGTTTGTCACGACCTAAATCCTAACATCTTCCAGGCTATTTGTGTTATTATTTCACACGAATGTAAGCCCTAACTAATAAAATTGTCATGATGAAACACCCAAATATTTCTCCTCAAAATTGAAGCCAAACATTAGGATAGCTTGGGAAGTCACCGAGGTTCTCCTCTGGATCCATGACATCCCCTAGTTCCTCTTCCTTTGGATTCTACAATAAAATGTTCCAAATTTGAACCAATCTCCTTTCACATCTCTACGTTCAATTTCGTTGAAAAGTCCTACCCTTTGAAATTCCTTGAAGATAATTTTTCTTGATTTTTGTCGAGAGTCTTCTTAGGTGGCTTTGGTCATTTAAGATGTAGTTAACTATTGGGGTTTGCCCTTATAGGAAGCATGTCTGAACCCAACTTAATATAAACCCTATTTAATCCTTTATGTTAAATAGGGCAACTTGTCGGCAAATACAAAGGTTTCGCAGATCAAACGGACATCATACTTTCTTTAGTTTATTTGATCGAGCCTCATCTTCAAGTCTTGTGTTTATCCTTCGGGATAGATACAGGATTTATGGTACAGTGCTCTTTCATTTTAAACTATGAAAAATATGTGGTCAGTTTGATTTCATACTTCAACGTCCTTCCGAAGCGGGCGACGGGATTTCAATTCCGGTGACTGACAGCTTCTTACTGGAAACTCCCCACAAACCAACTCGAAATAACGCCGACAGTTAGTAATATCCCATTCTTTCTATTTTCATTTTCATTTTTGGTCTAGACTCATGTGCACCATATAGACCTGAATGAAATTCTTTAATAATTTATTGAGCCTCAGAGTAGTTTAGACATCTCAACCACATATGATCAAAAGATCGTCGGTATAGAACATTGTTCACTAAAGTGTAAGAAAATGTTCTTTGTTTAATCTAGGCTACAATGGAATCTTTTCAAGGTAAGCTTCCTATTTATTAATATTGAATAATTGGTTTTCACCAATCACCCTCTTTTTTGTCGATTGTTGTCATTATTGTTTCTTTAACAATTTTGTTCAAATTATCGTTATCAAGTTGAGAATGAGCTCTTCGTCCTTTTTGTAGATTGGAATCTAATGTTGTTCCAAATAAGGAAACTCTTTTGCTAATTTAGTCAAAGCGTCTGCTAAAAAGTTTACTCGTCTTGGAGCCAGGAAGAATGTCATGTTTGGCATTTGTAGAAGTAACTTTAGTGTGTAACAGAAATACTGTTCAAGCCGCGATTTTAAAGTCCTATATTTTCCAGCAATTTGATTAAGGATTAACTGAGAATCTCCATAGAGAATGATTTCTTTTATTTTCATTGATATTTTTAGTTCTAAGCCTATTATGAGTGCTTCATATTTGGCTTAGTTGTTCGTACATGGTTTTGTCAAATGGTAGGAAAATGGTATCATTTCCTTGTCTAGAGTGATGAAGCCTAATCCTACTCCTGCTTTGCCCGGTATGATTTTCTGTTGATCTTTATCTTTCTGAGCACATGAAGCTCCATAAGAATATAATTCCCATCTTTGTTTGTCAAAATTCTTTATTTCTAATATTTACTCATTAGGAAAATCATCTTTAAGAGGAGAATCAATCGGTATAAGATGTGCTGCTAAAAAGTCTGCCAAAATTTATCCTTTGACATCACACAGTAGCACAAATGTTATGTAAAATTGGAGCAATATCATCGCACATGTTGCTAATTGTCTAGAAAGTGTCGGTCGAGTCATTAAGTATTGTAAAGCGTTAAATCTTGAGATAAGAGTTACCTTATGAGGCAGCATGTAGTGTCATAGCTTTTAAACTGTGAAGATCAAAGCCCAGCAATGTTTTTGAATTGCAGGATATTTTATTTCCACTGTGACCAAACAACTGGTTAGATAATATAATTCATTTTATTTTCCTTCATCATTGACTTAAGCAAGTAATGCTTTGAGGGAGCTATCTAATGCCACAATATAAAGGATTAGAGGTCTCCCTAATATAGGGGCTACTAGAACAGAAGATGTCGTTAGGTATTGTTTGGTGTTTTCAAAGGCGTGTTGGCATTTTTCATCCCACGCAAATTTGGTATCTTATCAAGTCAAGGTAGTGAGAGGTTGGCACCTACCAGAAAGATTAGAAATGGAACGTCAAATATATGCTAGTTTTCCTTGGAAAGATTGTAATTGGATTAGATTTTTCAGGTAGGCATGTTCAAAATGGCTTCAATTTTAAGGGGATCAATTTCAATCCCATGATGTTGAGCAACAAATCCTAAAAAATTCCTTGAGGTGACACCAAAGGTGCACTTTAAAGGATTCATTTAAAGATTAAATTATCATAATCATCCAAAAATGATTCTCAACTCATATACATGCTCTTCTTTTTGTCTAATAATGACAACCAAGCCATCCACATAACATTCCACTTGATTGTGAATTAGTTCATCAAAGATTCGTGTCATAACACTTTGATAAGTTGCACTAGCATTCATTAATACAAATGTCATTGCTTTATAGCAATAAATTTTGAATGGTTTCCTGAAAGCTATGTTTGGTTCATTTTCTAGAGGCATTTTGATCTCATTGTATCTAGGTGATCCATTCATAAAGGAGAATACTTCGTGTGTTGATGCGATGTCGGCCATCAATTCTAGAATTGATAAAGGAAATTCACCCTTTCGACAAGCCTTGTATAGAAAACTAAAATCTACACAGACCCAGATTTGATTGTTTTTCTTCTTTACTGCCATTATGTTAGTCAGTCGTGTCATACACTTTCTTCTCAAACAAAATCAGCTTCAATCAACTTTTTGACTTCAGCGATAACTTGTTGTATGATTTCAACAAGCATCATTCTTAGAGCTTGTTTAACTAGAATTTCCATCTCATTTATTCTCAATTTATGGACTGCAACTTCTAGAACAAGTTCAGGCATCTCATCGTAACTCCAAGCAAAGCAGTCTTTGTATTATGTCAATAGATGAACAATTTCTTTTGTCTCAGTGACATTAAGGAATGAAGTAATGAAAGTTAGTTTTGGATTTTCCTCCGTTTCTAGATTTATTTCCTTTAGTTCATCTACAATAGATTTAATATCTTCTTCAAATTCTAGCAGTGCATCTTTGATTGCAATGTCATATGTTTACTCAGAATTGGGCTTTTAAGTGGCAACTAGACAAAACTTTGTGTCATCTAAAGGTTCTAGATTACCGAACCAGATGCTTTCTTTAGAGTTATGGTTTAGTTTACTGTTGTTCCACATTTTTTTGAAAATATAAGATTGATCTATCAACTATTGTGTAGGTATCAAACCATTCAGAATAAATTTTTGAACACACTCGGAATAAACTCCAAAATAATTTTTATTAGTTTTGTAAGATTTTCTTCTTCAGGTTTTGCATCTTTCTCGACACTAGAAGAATTAGAACTAAGAAAAAACTTTATGGGGTTTTTATCATCACTATATACTTCTTTGACCACTAAATTCTCAAATTTGGATGAAGAAATTGGAGTTAGGGTCATAGCGTGTATATAATTATTAATTTTTTTTTGTACATGGACCCAAATTGTTTTTCATCATCTTTTTCTTATGGAGATATTTTGAATTGTGGTTCTTTTGAAATTGTCAATGTCATCTTTTTCTTTTCCTTTTCTTCTTTAGAGTCCAAATACATTCTGAACTTTGATTATTTCCTCTTGTCGATCATGGAATTTTTCCTCTCTCGTACTCATCCCCGGCCTCAACTTCAGGTGCGAGTTTAATGAGTGTTCATATTTCTTCGTGAAAGCTGATGCAACTTTTTTATATGCTTAATTTTATATATTCTATATAGTCACAATGAAACAAACGTAAGTTTACGTATCGCTCAAGTAATATAGGACTTTCTGTTTAAGCCCAGAATATCGATCCCACGAGGAAGCGAGGAAAGATGTCCTTAGTCAAATTCCAGTCTACTACTATCAGTCCTTAGTTTGGAATGTCGATTAAAATGGTGTTTTATCTATCCACTACCTCTAAATGTGAATGTTAAATGCAAGGATAGTAACTATTCCTAAATATCAATATTAATTCAAATGATAAGCCTTTTTGGATGAGTTGGTTTAAAGAACTTTAAGATATTAAACACTACTATTCTTATGTAGTGAATTATATAATGTAAATGAATGAGATACATTAAATATTGTATGTGCCAAATATGAGTAATTTTAATTCTCTACCCTGATTCAATGTTATAAAAAATCATTGGCTAATCTTAGGTTTAGTCCTTAAATTCGTTGTTAGGCTAGGAGGATACTGGCTCCCACTCCAGAGCTCCCACTTCCCTTCTGATGAAGGCTAACTCTCACTTTAGTTTTTAAACACTAAGATCAAATTAAGGATTTTTAGTTTTTCACCCTAGAAATCTCTAATTCTACACTTAACAAAGTATATTTTCCTATTTATTTGCACTTAATAACATGAATGAAATACTCCTTCAAGGACGTAAATGTGATTCTCACTCTATTGTAGAACTCATGCTCCATTTCTCGTATCACATGTTTCACAAAATATTTTAACAATTCAATTTGCTAGATTGAAAAGTAAATTAAGAGCAGAGTTGAAAAACCATCTCAATTTATAATTAAAGCTTCTTATATCATGCATCCCATTATCTGAAACATGATTCCTACTCATTGCAAAAGAAAATTAAAAGGAAAATAACGACAGAATCTTCTCATGCCACTATTTCCAAAAATAGAAGAAAGAGTAAACAAACACATCACAAAACACGAAAAAAACACAACAAAAAAACTTCATGAAATAAAAGCAAATCCACTAGATAAGTGTTTACATAATCATAAGATAATGAAGAACAAAATACTTAGCTTTTTTTCCCTTAAAAGAAAGATGAAAATCTCTCCCACAAAGTCTCCTGCTGATCCATGCAATGCTAGAGCATTCCCTTACATACTCTCTCAAAATCCCCTCACCATTCTCTCCAAAAAGGTATAAATCTACATTTCTACTCCAATTCTAAGATCTCTAAATATTCTCCACATTTTCTCACTCATACACACCACACACACACACGTTTTCTGACATAAAAGCACTCTATTATAGTGTAAGGATGGATTTCCCAAGAGATGCCTCAAGAAACCCTCCAAAAAGTGTCCAAATACGTTTAATCTTCTGGAAATTCGCCCAACACCACCTCCAAACTGTCTTGGGCACTGTCAACTCCATTTTAGCATAATTTTCTGCTCTTTAGCGCTATCGGCACTGGCTTTGTCGCTGTCGGCACCCACCCTACGCAGCTCCACCATTTTGCTTCGTTTGGCTCCGTTTTAGCTCTGTTTCACTCCGTTTTAGTTGTGTTACGTTCCTAACAGATAAACTTAAAAAATAAGTATAAAAACAACATTTATTTAAAGTGTAATTTCATTCCAAAATGTGTGAGAAGTGTAAATGAGATTAAACATAGAAAGACGTATTGAAATGTGTTAGGAGAAATTTTTTTTGTCTTATTTATTTTTGCTCCAAATTGCATTATTTTTGCTTATTTTTCTCCAAAACTTCATTTTCTATACCTGAAACTAAAAATATACAAAATATCTTCCTTTAAAGTGCAATATCATTGAAAATCACCAAATATAGACATTAAAATCATATGAAAAATTGAACATTTTTTTGGCGTACCAAAATCTTGTAAACTTAACTGTTACTTGTCCTCAAGTAACCCTTTTACTACATAAAAATATGACTTAAGATAGATACTAACTTATAAACTTCTATACTTTAGTTTAATAAATAAAATAGTAAAATTTAACAAAAACCTTTAATAACTTAGATTCAAGCTCTAAATCATAAAATCCTAGGTCATGTTAAATTAATTTTAAAAATATAGTTAATTGAGACAAATTAAATTTAATTTATTTCTTTTTAAAAGAATTTTTTTCTCCCACAAACTTAAATTTATATGTAATTTAAAAATTAGTTAGTACAAAATTTAGTTGAAGGAAAATAGTAAATGCATAAAAACTACAAGATTTCCGAGCATGAAACTGGGATCTTACATACTGTAGGTACAAACTTTAAAAATGAATAAGAGCTTTAAAGCATTTATAAAAAATAATATATTTTAAAGGATTTGTTGAAAATCAAAAAAAAACAAAAATTGAAAAAATAAAAATGCAGAAAAAGTAAAAATCTAAAAATTCCTATTACCAATTATGTCCACAACACATCATTAAAATGAAAGTTGTTACTACAACAGTTTCAAATGAAATAAACTACAATCAATCAAAATACTAAATGAAACAAAAAAACAAAAAAACTAAACTTCTAAGATTCAATCTTTATTGCCTTCCTCATCATCATCTTCTTCTTCTACTTCTTCTTCTTCTTCATCATCATAATCTGGAGCATAAGGAGTGAAGCTGGGGCAAGTTGGAAATTCCACATTATACTCACCCCTAAGATATCTAATGATAGCTTCCTCATAAGCTATATCATGCACAACTCTCTTTTGCTTATATTCATCATTGTAAGAATTCCTTGCTTCAATTCCTCCAATCCTATTCTACATATTCACAATATCCATTTGTTGAATCATGAGCTGCTCCATAATATTTTCAAGTGAAGGTAAGCGAGAAGGTGATGCCCCTGTAGCTGATGTAGAGGGTTTATCACTACCTCCACTCTTGAACTCAACAAATGATTCAACTCTTTGAACCATATGCTTCCAAATAGAATTTTGTGGCTGCAGCTTTTCCTCATTACTATGGGACTCTACTCCTAATTTCTCACATAAAGTGAAAATTATGGCAGGGTAATCCAAACCACTAGCTATAGAACTACTAGCTATACTCCGAGCATAATGAACTATATGAGCACCGACATATACTGACTTCATTTTATGGATACAGATGTTTAGCATAGCTCTAACCTTCGTTTTTATGCTCAGGTGATTTGTTGACAGTAAATTAGCAGAGATGAAGTTGTGTCATAACTTTGAGTGAATAGTTATCATGGAAGCAGAAAATTTAACTTTCTTATTCTGTTTAATCTTCCATTCTCCTCTTCCATCAGTCAAAAAGACAATCACTTCATTAAATGATGAATCACTCATCACAAATGAAGCGTATTCACAATGAAATGCATTTCTTAGCTTATAAAATTCATTGACCCTTTCTCTGGAAAACTCAACTTGCTTACCTCTCACAAGGATATAATCGTCAGTGGTGAAGCACAAGTTAGCATAAAACTCTCGAATCGTAGGCACAATCGCTACTACAGTGAAGTATTAAAACCACTCCCAATTTCTGGCAATGATCAACCTCTTGATCTCGCCACCCAGGTTAGCAAATGCCTGTTCTTAGATCAGCTTTCTTGATTCCATTTGAGTAGTATAGCAGTGTTAGGCTTTAAAATTGACAAATATCCTCAAGTCAAAATCTCCTTTTGGCTTCCATCTATTTATATGTGGAGCCATCAAAATTTCTATGAAAATCCAAATAAAATCTAAATAAATCACAAAATCAAAAGTCTAACTCCCCAAGTAAAATTATATGGTAAGAAACTTTTCACCATGGGTTTTCTTCAATCTTTTCCATCAAAACTCCCAAATTTTGGATCTTCCATAATGTAGGAAAATTCTATGGTGAAAATAAAAAAATTCTAGGTGAAAGTGAAGCTCTTACCAAGAGAAGATGAAATCTAAGATCTTTGGCCTTTGAAATATTCTCTAAAGCACACCATGTGAAGCCCTAGGTCGTGGTTAGAGGTAGGAGATGACCCAAGCAGTAAAAATGGAGTTTTACTGGGCAATTTCATGGTTTTTTTAAGCAATCTGGCATATTCCGAAATTTTGTGCTTCAGGCACCAATTCTGGCGCATCCATCGCCAACTCACTGTCAACTGGCGCTTCAGTTGCCAATTTGGCGCATCAAGTGCCAACCCCTTAATTTCTTCAGATTTCATTTTATGAGGAAATCTATTGTGTATCACTTAACTTCAACCTCTAATCAAGTTAAATAAACATTTATAATTATAGTTAAACACTACTCTAACACCAAAATCACTTTTATATATAAAATCCATGCTATTACAAACTAACAGTTTTTCAAGCCAACAAACATCTAATTCAGTGTCCAAACCAAACAAAACATCCTAACATTGAATTCTAAAACATCAAAATTCAAAACATTAATATACATAAAGTTCATCAACGAAAGTAAATGCAATCCAACAAAACAAAACAACTAAAATAAGTTGTATTAGATAAAATGTTCCGTGCAAAAAGTAATTTAAAACATCTTCTTCGCTCTTGTCCTCCTAGATGTCTCCCATGAATTGGTAGTGTACATAAAAGTTGTAGAAGGGTTGATAAGGAAATTCATCAGTTGAATCTTCCTCAATCCAAGCTTGTTTCTTGAACATACATACTAAAACATCTTCAATACGTCCAGTATGTTCAAAATGTTCCTTCAGCGGGAAACATTTTCAATTTCATGAATAAGGTTTTTTACCTCTTTTTCTACCTTCTTGATCCTTTTCAAAATTACATTTGAAGTGAATTAAGGCTGAATAGGTGATGAATTCTGTGATGCTTGATTGATCAGTACATTCATATCATTCTCATATACCATTCCAATACAGTTGGAATAGACTTTTGGGTCCATCGTCTTCCAAGGGAGAAAAACTTTCTCCCAACTCTCAGAAGGTACTTGCGATTGACTTCTTAGTAGGAAACATATGGATGGATGTCCCAATCGTTAGACAGATCCTTTCACAACTAAACCCAAAACTGATTTCACAATTATTACACATTAACATGTTTTCCAGTTTGAATATAGTAATTCAGAATAACACTCTACTTAGTTATCTTATTAATTTTCATAGTAGGAAGTAATTTTGATGCAATAAGGAAATGCCACGCCTTAGATGCAGGATTCAACAATGACAAAAAACAACTTACATTACCATCATCTCTGACCTCCCAATTTGTATCTTCATCCGTAAGGTATTGATTGAGTTCATTCATATTATCTCTTATAGAGGTAACATTTGCATAATGGAAAATAGGAACACTTTCAATCATTAACATCTTGTTTATTCTTAAAGGAGTGAATTGCACAAAATTGCCTTGTACATAGAAAATTCCTTGGTTAATTCCATGTAGATTTGCATAAAACTCTTTCACCACAGGAAAAACTACTATGACAGTGGTATAGTAAAGGACTTCCCAGCGTCTCTACGTAATTATCTCTTCAAATCAAGTATTTGGTGTGTTGAATCCTCGATTTACAAATCATTTTTCCTTGATTAGCCTCTTCTTCACAAAAACTCGATGATGTAATTTCTGCTCATCGAAATTAATGAACTTTCTCCAGTTGAAAATTCCAAATCTAGAAGAATGTCTAAAGTGGGAAGCCATAGGAATTGAAAACTAGTAAATCTTCCCTCATTTTGCCCCTTAAAATGACATTGGAATCAGTTCTTAGGAGTTGTAAGGAGAAGAACCTGCCAAAAACTGCCTTTTAAAATGTTTTAAGTCATTCTTTTTTCCACGGTGCTTCAAGCGCTAACTCTCTGGAATGTGGCGCTTTAGGTGCCAATTTGGTGCATCAGGCGCCAGTTCCAAAAATATTTTGATTTTGATTTTGATCCAAAAAATTCTTAATTAATCCTTAAAATTAGGTAAATAAATATGTTTCTAAATGTTTTCTTAATGTCAAATTTCTTAAATACACAAAATCTATAAGTATAAATATAAATATATGCTAAATATTCCAAAATAAAACATAAAAGCAAAATAAACAATGATAAATATGGGTTGCCTCCCACAAAGCGCTTGGTTTAATGTCGTTAGCCTGACATTCCCACTCTTTATTTTGGGTGACCCAACATAACAATCACTTTAAAAGCTAGTCTTTGACCATTAAAATATGGTTTCAATCTGTGCCCATTCACTTTAAATCTCCTTCCAGTCTTGGGATCTTCAATATTAACAGATCCAGAGGGATAGACTTTTAAAATTCTGAATGGCCCTTTCCACGTAGACTTCAGTTTTCTAGGAAATAATTTTAATCGTATATTGTATAATAAAATTTTCTATCTAGACTCAAATTCCTTTCTTAATATCTTTTGATCATGTCATTCTTTAATTTTTTTCTTATAAATCCTAGCATTATCATAAGATTCATTCAAAATTTCTTCAGGCTCATTCAATTGCAATAATCATTTTCTCACTATCATATTTCAAATTAAAATTTAATTACGTAAAAGCCTAATAAGATTTATGCTTCAACTCTACTAGTAAGTGACAAGTCTTCCAAAAAATTAGTTTATATGGAGACATTTCTATAGGTTTCTTATAATCTCTCATGTATGCCCATAATGCAGTATCTAATCTAGCAGACCAATCCATTTTATTAGGATTCACACTTTTTTTCCCAATATTCTTTTAATTTCACGATTAGATACTTTTTACAAACCACTAGCTGGGGATAATAAGTAGTTGCAATTTTATGCATTATATTATATTTTTTCATCAACCTTGAAATTGTCGCATTTCTAAAATGAGATCCTCCATCGATCATGATTACTCTCGACATCCCATATCTTGTAAAATTATTTTTGATTAAAAATTTTGAAACACTTCGAACATCACATCGAGGTAAAGCAGTTACTTCAATCCATTTTGAAACATAATCCACTACAATCAACATATACACATTTCCAAATGAAGGTATAAATGATCCCATAAAATCCAATCCCCATGCATCAAAAATTTCAATTTCAAAATTAATATTTTGAGGCATTTCATTTCTTTTTGAAATATTACCTACTCTCTAACACCGATCACATGTTTATATATATATCTGTGTGTGTGCATATATCATGATGGGAGTGGCGGCTGGAGCTATGCTAGGGTTTTGGGGGAGATGAGGCTGCTTTCGCTCTCGGAGGCTTGGGAGATAATAGAAGGGGCAGGTTCTTGCTCTCTTGCACTGGTTTGAAGTTTTGTTATAGAATCTTCTTGCTTCTCGAGTTGTAAGGTTTGCAAGCAGTACTGTTACATTGATACCTGAGCTCGGGTTTCTGGCTGGGAGGAAAATTTGTTCTCATGGCTCTACCTATTGATGTTGAGACTGATGTGTAATTGGCTAAGGACACTTTTGCTAAGGTGGTGGGGAACAATAATGCTTCCCTTGGTGACCCTAACTTGCTTGTGTTTCCACAATACTTTCATGATACAGTGTATGGAAGGGGTTCTGCTCTCTGCATACATCTTGTGGGGTTGAGGGAGGGGGAACCAGTTTCTTATTTTACTACAGAGGAACACGATGACCTAAACAAGGAGATAAAATTCACCCTTATTGGGAAATTCAGCCTAGGACATCCAAATATGGATTTAATGAGGAACTATTTTGATTCAATGCATTTTATTAGCAATTGGAAGTTGGAGTCACTTGATGGGAGGCATTTGCTCATTCAGCTCTCCACTGAGGAAGACTATGCTAGGATGTTTGCCAATAGAGTCCATAATCATTGAGGGGACGAACATGAAAATCATTAAATGGACACCTGACTTTGATGCCAGTAAGGAACCACCTGTGGTACCTATATGGTTTAAATTTCCTGGGCTACCATTGCATCTATTTAAGTTGAATGCCTTGTTTAATATTTGGAGTGCCATTGGTACCCCCTTGAAGGTTGATGCCCACACTTTCAATAAAGCTAGGCTTGCTAGTGCCAAAATACTCATTGAAATGGATATAACACTCCCTGAAGTGAAGAGGATATGGATAGGAAATGAGACTCAGGGTTTCTAGCAAGATATATTCATGGAACAAAAGCCTTACTACTGTCAACATTCCAAAATGTTTGGTCACACTAAGGAAAGGTACTACAGGTTGCATCCCCCACAGAGAAGAACAATTCAGGTTCCACCTAGGGAGGCTACTGCATTGGAAATTCCCATGGCAGCAAGAGGGAAAAAGAAGGAAGGACATGAATTAATCTCAGCTACAGCTGAGGAGTAATACATGATGATGTTCATTTTCATTTCTAATATTACTTAAGTTGCAAGCCATTTTGCCAAAATGATCTATCTAATTTTGTTGTTTTTGAATTTTTCTAATGGTTCTTTCTAACTCTGAATCATAAGGTACTAAATCTTCAGATCTTACACTACGCATAAACAAACACAAGTATTTTAAAATTAAGCAAACACATTAACATTTGAAATTTTTTAACTAAACTAGAAACACACGTTTTTTTAGTTTAAAAATAAAAATAATTTAAATTATAAAATGATTTACAACTACTTTCCGTGAATTCCCCGGCAACGATGTCAAAAACTTGATACGGGCAGATTTAGTGTGTAAATTTTGCAAATATTTTTCAATATTACAAAATACACTTGACAGATACAATAATAAATATGCATTTTAATTCCAACAAAAATAACTTTAGTGAAAATATTTTCATCTTTTATAAATCCTTAAAATACTAAATCTCCTAAAAATAATACAAGTATATATATCGCTCAAGTTATAAAAGGCTCTAATGGAGTCATAGATATTGATCCCATAGAGAAGTTGAAAATGCTTATAAGTAAGTTCTTAAGATTATAATGTAAACTACAATTTGAAACTACAAAAGTGAACTGTGAAATTTGAATCCAAAGTAAATGAGTGAAAGCTAAATAAAAAGCAGTTAAGAGATTAAATTAATTAAACTAATTACTAAATTTTCAAAAGTAAAATATTTGAAAAATAAAAAAATTGTGTGGTGAAGAGTTCAAATTTAAGAGATCATCCTTCCCATTTACAATTAGTATATGGATTGTGATTAAATTGAAAACATTTGAAATAAAGTATATATATAAATTATTTTGTGTCAAACAAGAGCAATCCTTTTCCTTACCCTCTTTCAAATTCATAAGGAACATTGTCTAATCCAGAGTTTGGTCCCTAATTCTGTGGTTAGCTTGGGAGGATACCGGCTGAAACTCCAGAGCTCCCACTACTCCCTCACATATGGAATAACAATCTCAAAATAGTTTCTAAATTGGAGATTTTAGTCTGTCACCTTAAAATCTCCAATTCTGCATCCAAAAAAAGTATATTTCTTTACTTATTTGCACTCAACCCCATGGATGACATCCCCTATCCTTCTCCCATGTTATTCTCCCCATGTTATAGAAATCATGGTCCTTTCAAAACATATGTTTCTCAACACATTTTAACATTTTAATTGGCAAGATCAAAAAGTAAATAAAAATTGGAGTTTAAATTATTTGTAATTACTGACATTTAAAACTCTATAAAACAAAATTATGTCTTCACAAAACCGTATCTTAAAGTAGGGAGAAGTATAAAGAAGACTACTTAGAATTCATAAGAAGGATACGACAAAACATGAATTTCATATATAAAAACAAGTTTACAAAACAAAGAAATAAAAGAACAGAACTTATCTCACAATCCTTTCGAAGCAAATCCCAAGAAGTTTTCTTCAAGAACTTTCCCTCTTTACAAGCACTCTCAATTCTCTCTTAGAAGTGGAATGAAGAAGAAATCTCTCACCTTCCCTCTCCTCTTACTATCCTTGAAGAAAATCTCCAAACCCTTGACTTTCTTTCTCTCTATCTTAAGCCACTCTCTCTCTTCATCCCCCCTTTCACACACCTCACCTCAAGCTTTAGACTTCTCACTCATTTATTAAAGGTTTCCCCCCTCAAAAAAGAATTCAAAATTCCCTCCAAAATTCTATCTAAAAGTCAACTTTTTTTAATTCAAAAGACATGTCTATTGATTTAACAGACATATCCCCTCATAAAAGAACCTTCCAATGTGTCTAGATGCATTGAATCACACTATGGGGCATTTAGAACAAGTGTCCCTTTCAAAATTTGCACAAAATTCATCTCAAACTACCTTAATCCATAAAAAATCATTTCTGGCACTGGTACCGGCGCTTCAGACTCTCGTACTGGTGCTTCAAGCTCCAACTTGCTTAAGACAGCGTTGCTCTAGGGTTTGACACTTTAAAAGCCAAATCTAGCACTTCTGATGCCAAATCTATATCAAATAGAACTTCAAGCACCAATTCTGGTGCTTTAGGTGCTAGCTCTGTATGAAATGGCGCTTCAAACGCTAGAATCTGAAAATTCTCTATTTTGGCTCCAAATTTTGTCATTTTTGCTAATTTTTCTCCAAATGCATACCAAAACATGAAAATAATTTTCTTTAAAGTGCAATATCACCAAAAAAAAGTATAAAATTTATACTTAAAATGACATATTATTTTTTTGTATCAATGCCAATAGGTGTGGTGTGTCGGGCAAGCACACCGCAAGTTTTGGCGTTGACCGAAAAGATCAACTAAACCAGCAAAACTACCTGAGTCAACATTCTTAAAATAAATAAAAAAGAGTAGAAGGTTTTGTTAGGGAGAAAACAGGAACTCCTGTTGGGGAAAAAGGAAGAGAATTCCAAAAATAACCATAGAAAACACTAACTGTCACAATGAAGGTTTAGTTTCAATTTAATGTTAGAAAACTTCAACCTTGATTTCAAATTTCAATAGTTTCAGAGAATGGGAATGAGGAATCAGGTATTAACCCTAAAATGGAAATTAAAATTTTGGTATCCATCCTAGACTGAGAATTGGCAGCATTGTTCCATTTATGGGGGCGTCACACCAATCTCGAGGATGAGAATAGGATGACATACTCCATTTAAAGTGGTCTCATACATAGCTCAAAGAATTGGGTAAAGAATCAGATGTCATACTCCATCTAAAGTGGTCTCAAATTGATCTCAAAAGAAGAGAATAGGATGTCATACTCCATCTAAGGTGCTTCATCTGACCATTCTTTTGACCATCCTTTTTATCTCAGAAGGCTGAGGATCAACCTCATTGTATCTCAAGGTACTCAGAGGTTCCCTAACCTATCATAGATAAAGTTATAGCAACAACCACAATGAATGGTTATCTTGCCTTTCCCGTGCATCCATTTATGCAGCACTATGTAGGTATTTTTCATTAACAGACTAGCTCGACCTCTATCTCTCAAGTCAAATACGCAGTCAAGAATCCACACTGAATGGTTATCCTGCCATTCCCGCGGCTCTGTGTAGTTATTTTTCATTAACTAGCCTGCTCTACATCTATCTCTAAAGTCGAATACGCAGTCAAGAATCCATCTTTCATATTTTTCAGAGAAACCTCCTGTATGCAGTTCTAAACCTTTAAAGATGTTGACAAATCTCCCTTGGATTACTTCATAAAGTTCAAATTCTCTTTTCTTAACTCTGTTCATTTTTTCTAATTCTAACGTAGGAATATATTGTGGTTGTCGGGGCTGCTCCCTCATTTCAATGTCCATAAAAAACAACGTCTGACTTGGCTTCATATGCAATGGGATCTATGACTCAATATCTAGGTGTGCGGCCTCTTGACACCCTGTATCGTCAGTTGTATACTCTTCAAAGGTATCATAGTGCTTCAAATGGATGACTAGTAGAAGTTTCTCTCATGCATGGGTCATAATTTTTTCCATCAGGAATCAGGGTAAGTGTCACTTATGCTTCTTGTATACGCCTTTTCTCCTGATGCAAGAAAGCTCTATGTTTGCAGCGACTGGCATTTCGTTGTTGTGTTCTTCTGAGTGGCGCATCTGGCTCTCTTTCTTAATCAACACTGACTAAATTCCCTATCAGTGCAGGTATCATGGATTGTAGATGACTGGTTCCTTCCATTGGATGCTGTTGTGTTGCTACTTTCTTCCTCTTTAGTGAGGAGTCTTCTTTGAGACCAATTCTTAGTAGTGATGGTAATCCTTCTTTCTCCCGGTGACTGACTATGTTCATCAGGGGACTCGCGCAGTCCATGTTAACTTGAATGGAGTCCAAGTAAAAATCTACGATGCCTCACTAGGCTGCCATTTCTACAATTTGTGCGAGATTGAAGTCGTCTCTAAAAGAAAAAAATTAGCTTCAGCCCTGACATCTTTCTGTAGAAGACAAAAAAACATCAGTCCGCTGAAATTCAAAAGAGACAAACTGAACAAGTTGTTAAACAAGTTCTAAATTTAGACAAGTGCAAGTCTTTTATTTATTTAATTTAATTTAGTGAAACTTTAAAATTAAAAATGCAAAAAATTAGAGTGAGAAAAATAAAAAAAGTTCACTTTATTGATGTTATTTTTATTATAAAACTTTGGACCCAATACAGACACTGGCCAACTAAAACAAGTAACATTTTAAAAAAATTATTTTAAGCAATGTCATGTTGTGTAGTATATCTTCAAATATTGGCCATTAAGCATCAACATAGGTCTTTTACCTCAGAAATCCACCAGCTAGTAAGATCCTCTTGAATAGAACTTCTCTATGACAAATGGTCCCTCCCAAGTTAGTTCAAATTTTTAACCTATCTTGCGGTGTGCAAGAATAGGTCTTTTAAGAACAAGAATGAGGTCACCAACTTTGAACGCCCTTGAGCAGACCAATTTTTCATGAGCCCACACCATCCTCGCTAGGTAGAGTTTTAGATTTTGTTGTGTTTCTAGTCATTTTCCCTCAAGACTTTCCAATTCTTCAAGTCTAAGCTTTGGACTTTCTTCTTTTGTAATTTGATTGGCATCAAAGACTCTGAGGGATGGTGTCTAGACTTCTAAAGGCAGTACAACCTCAAACTCATATATAAGTGCATAGGGTGTACATTGAGTGGGAGCTATGAACGTTGTCGGTAGGCTCACAATGCCTGTAATAATTTATCATGCCATTCTCTTTTATTCTTGTCTAATGTCTTCTTCAAGTTTTTCATGAGCGTCTTATTGAAGGCCTCGTCCAGTCTGTTTGCTCTAGGATAGTAGATTGTACAATATTTCTAGTCTAACCCGTGTCGTTTGATGAAATTGTTGATCTTTGTGCTCTTGAAGGCTGTCTCATTGTCGAAAATCACTCTGTGTGGTACACCAAAAAATCAGACAGTGTGACTCTTTAAAAATTATTTAACGTGCTATGTTGTAACCTCTCGTAACGACCCTTCTTCTGCCCACTTGGAGAATTATTCCGTAGTGGCAAGAATAAATCTATGTCCCTTAGATGATGCAGGGTCTATCGGATCTATTTTGTCTGTGCCCCAACACTCGAGTGGCCAGGAGGTGACGATTGGGTGTAGCACATTTGGAGGTTGGTGTAAGACCACCGCATGCACTTGACAAAGGTAACACCTTTTGGCTGTATCCATACAATCAAATTTCATCACCGACCAATAATACCAGAGACTTTTAGTCTTCATTTTTAGCTTTGGCCCTGATTTATGAGCTTCACACAATACAACATGTACTTCTTTAACTATATTATGTCCTTTGACTCTGCTTAGGCATCACAGCCACATCTGATTGAACAATCTTCTTAGAGGACATCACCCTCTATAGAATATGACATAGCTCTTCTCGTGATGTGATATGCTTCAGACTTTTCTTCTAGAAGCCTTCCTATTTGTAAATATTTTATCAATGTCTTATCCTAATCTTCGTTATTGTCAGCAGCTACAATCATCATTCCTTCCTCTTTTCTGAGTATGTGTAGATTTTTGAGGTTGATCTGAGATAGAACCTGACGCACCTGACGTCCTTGTACTATAATGCCAATGGAATCCTCTAGTGGACATGCCAGTTCCTTAGCAAGTTTCACTAAAGCATCGACTTGGGCGTTATCTCCCCTTGGAATCCGATATAGTGTCACATTAGGGATCCGTTTCAATAACATCATCGTGTATTGATGTTATTCTATTAGCCTTGGCTTCAAATATTTATATTATCTAACAACTTGTTGGATGATGAGTTGTGAGTCACCATAGATGTCAATGTCTATTATATCCATTAAGATTGTCAAGTCCAAGTTGGTGATCAATGCTTCATATACTACTTCATTATTTGTGCACGGATCTGTCAAGTGATTGGAGAATCTTGACATGCCCTGATCTGGCGTGATAAAGAATAAACCAATTCTTGCTTTGCCTGGTATAACTACTTCTGATCCTTTGTACTTTCTGGGTGACAAAGCTCGATCGAAGTACATTTCCCAATGTCTGGCACTAGACAATTCTATTTATAGTATCTACTCATGTAGTAGCTTGTCATTGAGAGGGGACCCAGTTGAAGTTGGTGTGTGATACACAAAAATAATATGTTGTTTTAAGTATATATTTTATGCTTATTTTTTGTGATAATATAATTTCAAGAAGGGTATTTTCATGTTTTTATTGCAGGCATATAGATTTTAGGTATTCAGAGCAAATGTAGAAAAAATGATGAAATTTGGAGCCAAACTAATGAATTTTAGGAAACTGGTAAAAGATGCACTAGATTGGTGCAAGATGCACCAATATATAAAGAACTCGTGCAATATGAGCCAGATTGACACAAGATGAGCCAAAACCTAGATTACTACAGTCTTCAACAAACTAGTGCAAGGTGCGCCAGATTAGCGCATGATGCGCCATTTGACAGTGAGCTGGTGTAAGATGCCTCATAGATGAATTTTTGCAGATAAACACATTTCAAGATGAATTTTGTGTGAATTTTCATAGGGACACTTGTTTTCAACACTCCTTAGAGTGATTTAATGCATCTAGACACTTTGGAAGTTTATTTTATAACGGGATATGTCTCTTGGATTAATGGACATCTTTTCAATTCAAAAGAGTTAAATTTTGGATAGAATTTTAGAGGGAATTTTGAATTCATTTTGGAGGGAGGAAGACTTTGATAAAAGAGAGGGAAGGCTAAGGCTTGAAGAGAGTTGGAGTGGTGTGTAAAGGGGGGTGGCAAGAAGAGAATGAGAGAGAGAGAAATTTAAGGGCTTAGAGATTTTCTTCAAGAATTGTATAAGGAGAGGGAAGGTGAGAGATTTCTTCTTCATTACACTTCTAAGAGATAATTGAGAGTTCTTGTAAAGAGAGAAAGGCTTGGAGAGAACTTCTAGAGATTTGCTTAAGAAGGATTGTGAGATAAGTTGTGTCTTTGATTTCTTTTATTTTGTAAAATTATTTTTATATATGAAATCCATATTTTATTGTATCATTCTCATGAATTCTGAGTAGTCTTATTATCCTTCTCCCTACTTTGAGATATGGTTTTGTGAAGAATTGATTTTATTTTATATAGTTTTTAATGTCAATAATTTGTGATGATTTAAACTTCAATCTTCACTTACTTTTTGATCTGACCAATTAAAATGTTAAAATGTGTTGAAAAACAAAAATTCTAAAAGGTCTATGATTTCTGCAACATGGGGAGAATCACATTTGATTTCATGGGAGAGTATCTCATCCATGGAGTTGAGTGCAAATAAATACGGAAGAATACCTTGTTGGATGTAAAATTTGAGATTTTAAGGTAACAAATTAAAATCCTCAATTTGGTCTAGTTGATTTGAAGCTGATGCAAGATTGTTAACCCTCAAGTGAAGGAGTAGTGGGACCTTTGGAGTAGAAGTTAGTATCCTCCCGGCCTAACTACAAATTTAGAGACCAAATTCTGGATTAGTCAATGTTTTTTATGCACTCGGAAGAAGGTAGAGAATATGATTGCTCCTGTTTGGCAAAACACAATTTTTATTTATATTTTCAAATGATTTTAATTTCTTCACAATCCATATACTCATTGTAAAGGCTGTGTTTTTTTAAATATTAAAAAATAGTTGTAAAATCAGCACACTAAATCCATCAACATCAAAGTTTTTGACAGCGTTGTCGGACAAGTAACATAAATTATTAGTGGGTTATTTTATAAATTATAGTATTTTTATTTTTAAAATTATTAAAAAAAAGTTTTTATAGTTTAGTTTGAATATTTTCTTATTTAAGTGTGTGTGCTTATTTTAAATTATTTGTTGTGTTTGTTTATGCATAATGTATGATCTAAAAATTTAGTACCTTACGATTTTGAGTTAGAAAGAACTATTAGAAAACTTTGAAAATAATAAGAAGAGATAGATCATAATAGCAAAATGGCTTGCAATTTAAGTAATGTTGGAAATGAAAAATAAACATCATCAGAGACCTTTAAGAGATTATGCTAATCCTACAGCAGTTGAAATTCATTTGAGTAAATAAAACTTTGTTGTAGCTGCTAATTCATTTGAGCTTAAACCTGTTATTATCCAAATGGTACATAATAATAAGTTTGGGGGAACACAAACCGAATATCCTAATTTACACCTTGCTTGTTTTCTAGAATTATGTGCTACTTTTAAATATGATGGAGTGTCAAATGATGTCGTCAAACTTAGATGTTTTTCTTCTTCACCAAGGGATAAAGCTAAGATGTGGATAAGATTGTTAGCATTTAGATCTATCAAAACATGAGGAGATTTATCACAAAAATTTTTATGTAAATATTTCCTACCTTTAAAAACTACTAAGCTTAGAAATGATATCACTTTTTTGTCAGTTTGAAGGGGAATCAACTTATGAAGCCTAGGAATGATTTAAATATCTCCTTAGAAAGTTTCCACACCATGCATTGCCAGATTAGTTAATAATTCAAACTTTTTATAATATATTGGTTGGATCTCTTAGATTAATAATTAACCCTTCTGCTGGTGGGCCATTAATGTCAAAACCATTCAACGAAGCATATTCTTTAATTGAAGAGATGACTATTAATAATTTTCAATGACCCTCTAAAAGGGTAAATCAAAAAAGAGTTGCCAGTAATCATGATTTTAATGTAATATCTATGTTAGTTGCATGAATAGCTGCTATATCAAAGAAGATAGATCAATATGGAATGAATTATTCTCAAACATCACCTGTGCTTGAGGAAAACTCATTGGGACAAATGATGGAATCTCAATCATCTTATGAGAGCTTAAATGCAATAAATAATTATTCTAATAATCCTTATTCCAATTAATATAATTCTGGTTGGAAGAATCATCCAAATTTTAGTGGGAGTAACAATAATTCTAATGCTGCAAATCCACAATGGGGAATCAACACTACGAACCCATTGGTAAACTCCAATAATCAAGGAAATCCAACTTATAAACCTTATTACCCTCTAAGTTTTGGTGAAGTTTTTCATTTTGAGTCAGAATGTCCTATTAAACTAATGAAAATCGTTGTAGAAAGACCACCACCTCCATTTCCTCAAAGATTGAATAAAAAATAGAGATAACCAATTTTCAAAATTTTTAAAAATATAGAGGAAATTAATGATAAAAATTTAATTTATTAAAGCTTTGGAACAAATGCAAAGCTATGTGAAGTTCATGAAGGATATACTTAATAAAAAAATGAACTTTGTAGATAATGAGACTGGTGCACTCAGTATAAAGTGTAGCACTATAATTCAAAAAAAGCTTCCTAGAAAACTTAAAGATCTTAGAAGTTTTGCAATTCCATGTGCTATTGGTGATAGATTTTTTGGAAAAGATTTATGTGATTTAGAAGCCAATATTAATATTATTATCAAATTTCAAAAGGTTGGGTTTAAGAGATATTTCATCTACAACAGGAACTCTTCCGTTAGCTGACTATTTGATTACCTATCCTGAAGGAGTTATAGAAGATGTTTTGGTAAAAGTTGATAAATTTATCTATCCTGTGGACTTTATTGTATTAGATATGGAGGAAGATAAAGAAATTTTTATCATTTTAGGAAGACCATTCCTTTCTACTAGAAGAATTTTGATAGATGTTCAGAAATGAGAACTAACTATGAGAGTTACTGATCAAAAGGTTACATTTAATATTGCAAAATCAATAAAATACCATGAAAAAGATCAAGAGATTAAATTCTTCAGAATGGTTATTAATGAATATCTAAGCCATGAATATTTCAAAAAGACATTTGGAAGGGAATTTGAAAAGGAAGAAGTGGACTATATAGATGAGGATAAACTTTAAGATAAATCAATGAAAGTGAGTAAAGGATTTTTGGATTATGTTCAGTAAAAATTTGAAATTTTAGACCCTACAGAAAGTAATAAGAATTTGACTTCATCTATGAAGAATCCTCCTGAACTAGAACTGAAAACACTTCCTACACATCAAAAATATGAATTTTTAGGAAATTTATCTACATTAACTGTTATAGTAACCTCAAAATTAACTGATAAGCAAGAACAATAATTGTTGGAAACTTTGAGAAGATATAAAAAACCCTTTGGACGGAAATTAGCTAATATTAAACGAACTAGTCCTTCGATTTGTAAGCATGGAGTTTTATTGAAAGATCAGTGATGCATCAAAAATATATACATTTTTAGACAAATATGTTGCAATTATTTTTTGTGATATTGTGCTTTAAATGAATGTATTTTTCATGTTTTATTGCAGGTTAATGTTTTTTAGCACTTCGAGTTAAACAGAAGCAAAAAAATATGGAACTTGGAGTCAAAATTGAATTTTGGAGAGAAATACTCAGTGAGACGATGCCGACATGGACGCCGAGGTCTCCAGCCTGAAGGAAGAAGTCCAGAATAGCGGGGGTACCAACGACGCCAAATAGGGCGCCGACGTCGCCATTTGGCAGAGAGCACATATTAATTTCGGGCCACTGGCACCAACGGCGACATCATGAGCACTGACAGTGCTGAAGTCAGTGCAAGGAAAATTTCTAGAAGATTCGATGAATTTGGAGATTTTTTGAAGAGTTATACATTATACTCTATTTAGAGTAGAAATTGATTAGGAAAATGAGTCAGCTAGTGTGTCGTTGAGTTTTCGTTAGTGTTCTATTGTGTGTATTGTGTAGTATGGTGAGTCTAAGTGTGATTTCTCCTAAGAATTGTTAGAGATGGAGAGAAGTGAGAGATTTCTTCTTCCCTACATCTTCAAAGAGAGAATTAAGAGTCTTGTAAAGAGATAAAGAGTCCAAGAGGAGCTATAAGGGATTTGCTTTGAGAAAGAGTTAAAGATAAGTGGTGTTTGTTTATTATTGTTAGATAAACTTTATTCTATTTATGAAATTTGTATTTTTTCGTATCTTTCTCATGAGGTCTGAGTAGTTTTCTTTATTTTTCTCCCTAATCTAAGAGATGGTGAAATGAAGAGATAATTTGGATGTGCCAATTTTAAAATATAAAATAAATTATGATGATAATTTTTTCACTCTATTTTTAATTTAGTTTTCAATTTAGCCAATTCAATGTTAACATCGGTTGTGAAACATACAATCCGAGAAATGGAGTATGAGTTTCACAACAAAGTGAGAATCACATTCGATTCCATGGAGTGTTTTATTCATGGTATTGAGTGCAAATAAATATAGAAATATATATATATTACTGGGCAAAGAATTAAAGATTCTATGGAGACAGACTAAAATCCCCAATTTGGTCTTAGTGTTTAAGAACTAAAGTGAGAGTTAGCTTTCAGGAGAAGGGAAGTGGGAGCTCCATAGTGAGAGCCATTATCCTCCTCGCCTAACCATGGATTTAGAGACTAAACTTAAGATTAGCCAATGATTCTCTATAACACTTGACTGGGGGTAGAGAATTAAATATGCTCCTATTTAGCAGAAGACATATTAAAACCATTTATCTCTCTCATTTAACCAAAAACTCATTGTTGTGGGAAATTTGTTTTCTCATATTTCATAACTTCATCACAAAAATATAGTTTAGTACTTATTACTTAGCTTTACTTTACAATTTCACTAGTAGTTGGTAATTTAGTTCTGATAACACCCTAAACATTTGAAATTAGTGTACTAGATTTTCTTTAATGTTGTGAATTTGCTGATTTAAGTTTCCATTATGAATTTACACATTCCTTGTGGGATCGATATTTGGGGCTAAAATAAAAACTCCTATATTACTTGATAACGATATGTATATTTGCGTAGAATCCCAACATAAATTACTTCAATTTCTTATTCATAAATAATGAATCAAGGTTTTAGCGTCGCTGTAAAGCGGAGTCAACTTTATTAATTTTATACATCTATAATTTTGGGATCAAGTTTTTGGCGCCGTTGCTGGGGAAGGTAGTGATAAATTAAATAGATTTGGTAAATTAGGAAATTTAGTGATAAAGCAAAATACAAAAATCATTAAAAAAATATTTTTTTTTTAAATTTAAGAGCACTTCAAAAAATTTTTTTCCTTTTATTATTTTTTGTTTATGCGTAGTATTGGCTCTGAAGACTTAATACCTTACGATTAAAAATTAGAAAAGTGTGAAAACAACAAAAATTAGAAATTTGAACGAAACGGCGAATAACATAGATAATCAAATAAATTGAAATCGACAAAGACCTTTAAGAGATTATGCTAATCTTATAACAGATGAACTTCACTTGACTATTCAAAATCCTGAAGTTGTTGTTAATTCATTTGAGCTTAAACCTGCTATTATTCAATTGGTACAAAATAATCATTTGGAGGAACACTATTGAAGATCCTAACTTACATCTAGCTAGTTATCTCCAAATATGTGCTACTTTTAAATATGATGGAGTGTCTAATGATGTTGTTAGGCTTAGTCTTTTTTCATTTTTCATTAAGGGACAAAGCTAAAGCTTGGTTAAATTCATTAGCACCTAGATCTATTAAAACTTCGGGAGAACTATCCCAAAAATTTTTAGCTAAATATTTTCCACCCTTGAAATCTATTATGCTTAGAAACGATATTACATTTTTTTGTCAGTTCGAAGGCAAATCAATATATGAAGCTTGAGAAAGATTTAAGGATCTCCTTAGAAGATGTCCACACCATGCTTTACCAGATTGGTTAACAATTCAAACTTCTTACAACAGATTAGTAGGATCACTTAGATCTATTATAGATGTTGTTGCAGGTGGATCATTAATGTTAAAACTTTTTGATGAAGCATATTCTTTAATAGAGGAGATGATTACTAATAATTTTCAATGGCTCTCTAAATGGGTAAATCCAAAAAGAGTAGCTAGTATTCATGATTCTGATGGAATGTCAATTTTTTTGATATATCAAAGAAGATTGATCAAATTGGAGTGAACTATTTTCAAATACCACTAGTGTTAGATGAAAATTCATTAGGATGGACAATAGATATTCAATCATCTTATGAAACTATGAATGCTATAAATAATAGAAATAATAATCCCTATTCTAATTATTATAATCCTGGATGGAAAAATCACCCTAATCATTGTTTGAATAATTATAACAATTCGATGAACCCCTCAGGAAATTTAAATAACCAAGGGAATCCTAACTATAAACCTTACTATCCTTGTGGATTTAACAAAAACTCATAAGTTAAGGAGAAGAAGTTGACTATGGAAGAAGTGATGTTGAACATGGGAAATTAAATACAAAAGTAAGGAGTTGTAATTAGGAATATTGAAAATCAATTAGAACATATTGCTACTTTACTTAGTAACAGATCTTCATGAATTCTTCCTAGCACTGTTGATGTTAATCCAAAAGATCAGAATAAGAAGCACATTAAAGCTATTCAATTATAAAGTGGATAAGAAGTAGAGACAAGATTCCAAAGAGAAACTGAAGTTGAGAAGGAGAAGGTGGAAATTGAAAGCAACAATGATAAAAATAAACTAATAAAAATTTCCTTAGAAAAATTACCACCTTCGTTTCTTGAATGATTGAAGCAGAAGAATAAAGATAAATAAATTTCAAATTTTTTTGGAAATCTTTAAAAAGTAAACAATAAATATTCCTTTCATTGAGGCTTTTGAACAGATTCCAACTTATGTGAAATTTATGAAATATATACTAAACAAGAAGAGAAAGTTTGTAGATCACGAGACCATTGCACTTAGTGAAGAGTGTAGCACAATTATTCAGAAAAAGCTTCCTGAAAAGATAGAAGATCCTAGTAGTTTTACTATACCTTGTGCTATTGGTGAGAAATATTTTAGAAAAGCATTATGTGATCTAGGTGCTTGTATTAATCTTATGCCTCAATCAATTTTTAAACATTTAGACTTAAGAGAGATTTCCTCTACTACTGTAACTGTTCAGTTAGTTAATAGATCAATAACATATCCTAAAGGAGTTATAAAAGATGTATTAGTGTAAGTGGATTAATTTAGTTTTCCTGTAGAATTTATTATATTAGATATGGAGGCAGATAAAGAGATTCCTATTATTTTGGGGAGACCATTCCTTGCAACAGGGAGAGCTATGATAGATGTGTCACAAGGAAAATTAATAATGAGAGTCAATGATCAAGAAGTAACATTTAATATAGCAAAATCTATGAAATATCCATCGATAGAAAAAGATAATGAATGTTTTAGAATGGAAGTTACTAATTATCTAAGTAATGAGCGATTCAAGGGAATGTTTGAAAAAAAAGGAAAAAAAAGAATTATGAGAATAGGAATGAAAAAAAAATGAGAATTTAGATTATGTTTAAGAAAAATTTGAAATTTTGGACCTTTTGGAAAATGATAAAATAAATCTTATTCCTCAAGTATTAAACCACCTGAACTTAAATTGAAAGTATTACACGCCCACTTAAAATATGTGTTTTTAAGAGATTCCTCTACATTGTCTTTTATTATATCTTCTGATTTAACTTAAATTCAAGAGCAATAATTAATCGAAATGTTAAAAAGATATAAGAAGGCCTTTGGATGTACTTTAGCAGATATTAAAGGAACCAGTCCGTCAATTTGTATGCATAGAATTTTATTGGATGAACAATATGAACCTAAAGCTAGTCCTCATATGAGATTAAACTCGATAATGAAACAAGTTATTAAAAAGGAAATATTAAAATGATTAGATGCTAGAATTATATATTCTATTTTAGATAGTGCTTGGGTAAGTCTGTCCGCTGTGTTCCAAAGAAAGGAGGAGTGATAATTGAATTAAATGAGAAAAATGATATAATTCCAACAAGATAAGTTATTGGCTTGCAAATTTGTATAGACTATAGAAGATTAAATGTAGCCACCAGGAAAGATCATTTTTCTTTACCATTTCTAGACCAAATGTTGGATAGATAGGCTGGGCAAAAATATTACTACTTTCAAGATGAATATACCGGGTATCTTCAAATTCAGATTACTCCTGAGGATAAAAAAAACACAACATTTATAAGATCTTATGGAACATTTGCTTTTCGTCGAATGCCTTTTGAACTATCTAACACACCTGTGACATTTTGAAGATGTATGATGTCAATTTTTTTGTAATTTAATTGAATGTGGAATGGAAGTATTTATGGATGATTTTTATGTATTTGAAACTTCATTTTAATTGTGCTTAAATAATTTAGAAAAAGTTCTGGAACTATGTGAAAAAATCAACTTAGTACTAAATTGGGGAAAATGTCAATTTATGGTTGCAGGAGGAACTGTACTTGGGCATAAAATTTCTAAAAATGACATGGAAGTAGATCAAGCAAAAATTCAAGTTACTACAAAATTGTCATGTTAGTTTCTACGGGCGATATATAATTTTTTTTAAAAAAATTACAAAGTCATTATGTCAACTTTGCAAAAAGGTTAAAAAATTTAATTTTAATGAGGAATGCATAAAAGCATTTGAGCTATTGAAAGAAAAATTAATTACTACTCTTATAATAGTTCCACCTGATTGGGAGAAACCATTTGAAATAATGAGTGATGATAGTGATCATGCTATTGGAGCAGTTCCAGGGAAAAGGTATAACAAAAATTTTAAGTAATATATTATGCTAGTAAAACTCTAAATGATGCTTAAATTAACTACACTACTATTGAAAGAGAGTTATTAGTTATTGTTTATGCCTTTGATAAGTTTAGATCTTACTTAATTGGAGATAAATATATAGTGCATACAAACCATTATGCTATCAAATATTTGATGCAAAAGAAGAATGCTAAACTGAGATTAATTAGATGGATACTTATGCTGCAAGAGTTCAATTTTATGGTAGTAGATAAAAAGGTAACTGATAATTAAATAGTTGATCATTTGTCTATACTAGAGTGAGAAATATTAACTGACTTTGCAAATAAAATTTTTAGAACTTTCCTTGTTGAACAATAGTATAGTATTGATATAAATAATATATTGTGATATGCCAATATAGTAAAGTATATTGTGGGTGATATTCTATCACCAGATGTAAAGAATCAGCAATTAAAGAATTTTTTTCCTAAGGCAAGATTCTATTTTTTGGATGACCTATATTTATATAAATAGTGTAAAGATTTGATCATTAGAAGATGTGTGCCTTACGAAGAAATTTAACAAAAAATTGAACGATGTCATGATTCTACATTAGGAGGACGCTTTGGAACTAGTAGAATTGCACAAAAAAATTTTCAAGCTGGATTTTATTGGCCTACTCTTTTAAGAGATGTTAATGAATTAATAAAACATGTGATCGATGTCAGCGAGTAGGAAATATTTCTAGAAGAAATGAATTGCCTCTAAACTACACATTGGAGGTTGAAATTTTTAATGTGTGGTGATTAGATTTTATGGGGCCACTTATGCCTTCTTTTGGAAATTTTTATAAATTGCTTACTGCTGAATATATGTCCAAAAGGATTGAAGCTATTGTTATACCTAAATGTGATGCTCGAAGTGTTTCAAAATTTTTAAATAAAAATATTTTTACAAGATATGGAATGCCGAGAGTGATTATTACAGATGGAGGATCCCATTTTAGGAATAAGAGGATCGAGAAATTGACTAGAAAATATAATGTTATGCATAAATTCTCTACTGCTTAGCATCCCAAAACTAGAGGTCTAGCAAAGATATCAAATCATGAAATAAAGTAAATTTTAGAAAAAGCTATAAATCATGATAAATTTGATTAGTCTGCTAGATTAGATACTACATTATGGGCATACAGAACTGCCTATAAGACTCCTATTGGAATGTCCCCATATAAACTTATTTTTAGTAAAACATGTCACTTACCAGTAGAGTTGGAACATAAAACATTTTGGGTTATTAAGGAATTCAATTTTAATTTAAAGCATGCTAGTGACAAAAGATTATTGCAACTCAATGAACTTGAAGAGATTAAAAATGAAGCATGTGATAATGTAAAATTTATAAATAGAAAATTGAAATATGGCATGATCTGAGGATTATAAAAAGAAATTTGAACTTGGAAAAGAAGTTCTAATATATAATACTAGATTAAGATTATTTCCAGAAAAAACTGAAATCTAGATGGTTAGAGCCATTCAATGTGATCAACGTTTATCATTATGGAAGTATTGTTACTAAAGATCCTAAAACTGGAAAGATATTTAAAGTTAATCGGCATCGATTGAAACACTATTATGAAGGACACATGCAACAATTTAAAGAATCTTGATGTTGAGTCATGCTGAATAAACATTGGTGCGTCGGGCTGACGACGTTAAACCAAGCTCTTTGTGGAAAGCAACCCATATATATATATATAATTTATTTATCTTAGTATTATGTTTTATAATTTTTCTAATGCATTAAGAGATATAATACCTTAGAATCCTACACAATCTTATATATCATAAATTAAGGCAAATACTGGTATTGAATTGAAATTTGATAATGAATTGAACCAAAGATGAAACAGATGCAACTTTGGCTTTTGCATCGATGGCGCCCTTTTATAGAGCCATGGTGCCTATGATGGCAGCGTGGTCACCGACAGTGCCCAGTACGATTTTGGCAGTTCAGGGAGTTTTTGGCGACTTTGGCGAGTTTTTGCTTCAAAATAACTTCCTAAAGGTCTTTTTAAAGGCATGAAAATAATTTTAGTTGACCATATACTTCCAAATTTCTAAATCCATGGCTTCTAATTCTAGAAACACTTCAAGATATGGGATTTTCAATCAAAGAAAGTTCATTAGTTTTGACACACATAAATTATATGCCAAAGTCATCACGAAGAAGAGACTTATCAAGAAGAGAGGCTATGTCAATCATGGATTGAGTCATTGAAGTTCGAAAATTGAGAAAAGCATAGTATTGAGACATTGGGAAGTTCTATGCTACATTACCGCTGCAGTAGTTGTTCCATTGGTAAAAGGATTCTACTCTAATATTCATGGAATTAACCAAGCAGTCATCTTCTTTGGAGGTAATGTTGTACCATTTACTTCATCATGAATTAACGATATGATTATGATAGAAAGCGTGCCAATCTGTCATTATGCAAACTTTCTTCCAATGAAAGATTTGATGTATGATGTATACTGATTTCTGATGGATGAAAGTGATAACTGGGAAATTAGAGATGAGGGGAATGTTAGTTTCTTTGCTTCACGGTTAAATGTGATATCTAAGAAAAACTACTCCCTATAATGAGAATTAGTAAAGTTGCAAATGAAAGTGTAATTTTAAACTATTGCATTCAAAGGGGAAAGCCCATTGATGTGGGATCAATTATTTTTAAATCTATTATGTGTACTGTAATGAATGGGCCTATAAGTGGACTGGGGCATCCTTTTGCGATCTTCTTACTTTGCAGTCAATCTCAAGTACCATATGAAATATGGGAGAAAGTATTATTACCCTTGGAGACCATGGATCTTATTGATGAGAACTATACTGGGAATGGAAATGAAGCATTGGACATTAGCTTGGATCAATCATCACATTATTCGACTACCTTAATGCCCTGTACAGTTGGAAGTTCACAAGTTTTGGAGAAGACAATAAAGAAATAGAATGAGAACTTCAAAATATCATAAATGAGATAGAAAATCTTACTTACCTTTTTTGATCACTTAAATTTGAGGATGAAGGAACACTTCGATCGTACGAGACAGATTGAAGAAGGTTTGCTGCAGTTGTTTAAGAAGAATGAATGGATCGATGAAAATTCAACAGATCAATTCCCATACCGAACATTCTACAGTTTGTACATACATTACCAGTCTATGGAAGATATTATAGGAGGAGACAATACTGAGGATGAAGAGGAGTAATTGAAGAAGTTAGACTTTCCACTGTTTAAAATTAATTATGTTCTTAATGTAATTGTTTGGATTTTCTTTGCTTTGAAACTCCTATCACTTTAATTGTATGTATAGTTTAGTTTTCAGCGTTCTAGTGTTGTGGGTTGATTTCAATGCTAAATTATAGTGTGATTTGCTTTATGTATGTGTTTGTGGGATTAAAAATATGTGTTTGTAAAAATTTAGAATTTCATATATATAAGTTGGTTTTTGTAAAAACTCTTGTTTATGGACTATTTAGGGATGAATATTATTATTTAAAGAGACTAATTAGAAGTTGGAGTGAATTTAAAATAATTGATGTCCAAAAAAAATGGAAATTGAATATTTTTGGCATTGGCGCCGACGGCGCCCGCATGGGAGCCGACGGTGCCCGAGACCCGAAAGTCCCCAAATACTTTGAAATTTCACAAATTGCAAGTGAAAATGTCATTCCTTTGTCCACCTTCAACCTTCGATTTACATCCCTAGGGCTTGCAAACACTTGGATTTAAATTGATTAGAAGACAAAAAAAGTTTGGATTTCATCTTCTCTCGGTAAGAGCTACACTTGAACTAAAAGTTTTTTATTTCCACCAAGGATTTCTCATACATTGCTGAGATCCAAAATTTTAAAATTTTTTAATGATATTTTGAGAAAATCCTTTGGTGAAGAACTCTTACTTAGTGGATTTAAGTTTAGAAAGTTCCATAATGTAATTTTCAAAATTTTTGGAATTTATTTAAATTTTATCGTTCTTTTTCTTTCTTTTGAAGATTGCAATGACATCAAGGACAAGCAAAGGAAAGAGGAAATTGGAATATGGCTAACAATCATTTCAATAGTCAACTGAATACAAAGAAAATAATTTTGGTTTGAGCATTCAAAAATCTGGGTGGTGAAGTCGAGAGATTGATTGTTGCTCGGTAGTGGGAGAATTTATATTACTTTACTACTGAGACTGTTATTGGTATATTCATGAAGTTTTATGCCAATTTTAAGGAGACTTCTGATGACCACATCTATGTTCATGGTAAAATGGTTGAGTTCTCCTCAAGGAGAATTAATGAAATTTATATGTTGCGAGGAGCATTTCACTGTGAGTACAATGCATTCTCTATTACAAAAGAGGCTCTGAATGAAGTTATTTCATTTCTTATGGATGGAAGAGGAGCTTGGATGGTGAAGAATAATGTTAAAGTAAACTTCCCTGCTTTTATGTTAAATGTAGTATACAAGGCCTGACATTACTTTATATCTGCTGGAATGATACCTATGAACCACCATAGAGAAGTTACTAAGGATAGAGCTATCTAAAACTTTTGTATCCAACAGATGGCCAGTTTAGATGTTGGCTCTATAATTTATTCTATTACTCTAGGTCAAATGACTGGCGGATTAGGACACCCTGCCTTGATTTTTACATTATGTGAGCAATAAGTAGTTGATTTTAGAAATAATGAGGAAAGGATTGAGCCTCTTAAACTTATTGGGCCAGAAAATATTAAAACCTATAAATCTCATATTGGATGGAGAACAAGAAGATGGAGTAGGGATATTCCTTCTACTTCTAGTACTCTTACTCTTCAGGGACTTATGAAACAGATGATGATCCAATAAGGAGATATCTTAAGGATAAAGAACAGGATTGAAAATTTGGAGGCCAAGAATGCACATAATGATAATTTAACAAAACAAAAGTTTGAATATGAAGTTTCATATGATGATGCTATGGTTAGATACATGAGGGGTGACCACTCAGTACAGTTTCCTAGTCACCAGATATTTACCCCTTATAAATAAAAGAACTTTGATATAGATGAAGAAGATGATGATGAAGAAGAGGATGAGTGAAGATGTATGCTTAGTCATAGTTCTGATCTTTTATTTAGTTTATAGTTTATTGCACTTTGTTGTTGTTATTGTTTAGTTTGTAGAGTGTGATACTTTGATTTGTATTAAATGTTGTGTTGGGAACTATAGTCTGTGGAGCTGTTTTTTAATTGAAATGTATTTTAGTACCGTTGTTTGTTTTTTAGTACGTTGTTGTATTTATTTTTGGTTAACTCTTTCTCAGCAAATATTTTTTATATATGTTATGTGCAATTTAATGTTTTAAGCCTTGTAGCTTTTCATACTAGCACCTGCAATATTTCAGAGTTAAGTTTCAAAAATAGAACCTTCAATAAGTAAATCTTTTCTTAATGTATTAACTGTTTTCTTTCACCTTGTATTTTCAGTTTTTCATGTTAATATTTTAAAGAAAATTAAGTTTGGGGGGAAGAAAAACTCCTTTTTAAATAAATAAACTTAATTTTATTTGTCCTCAATTAACTATATTTTATTTTATTTTTTAATTTAGCATGACCTGCGGTAGTAGAGTCCAACTTTAGATAATTATATTTGTGTTTACAAATATATAGTAAGCTTAAGTAAAAGTTTTCAATTATAAATGTTAATTTAAGAGATTAAGGTATTTGATATGAGAGAATAAGACTATGTTTTGCCATTTTAAGTAAAGGAATTTGCTTTCTTGAAGTATTGATAGTCTTAGAGTTTCATGTAAAAAGAAAAGATTGAAACTTTATAAAAAATCTTCAAAGCTAAGATGAATTTATAAAGTAATGGAATGTGAAAGTTTTTCTTAACTTTAAGAAGAGGATGGTGAAATTCAAAATTATTAAAGGCTATCTAGATATAGTAATCCTTAATTGAAATTCAAAAGAAAAAAGAAGACAAGAAAAAAAGCAAAAGAAAAAAAAAGAAAAAGAAAGAAAAGAAAAATATGTGAGGAGAAGCTTGAGGAGATGCCTAATAAAAAATTTGCTTCACTTCAATCAACTTAAGGAAGAAGGATTAGCTACATTTCTAAAGTTGTATTTAATTATTAGGATATTTATTAGTAAAGTTTTCATGAAGTGCCTTTTCATATGGATTTTCTAAGTGGCTTTAATATGACAATTTGCATTTTTTCTTGAAAAGAGTAGAGAATCAAAAATCTTAGAGTTTACTAGTAGATATTCTTATACCTTTAGTATTAACTTGCATTATTTTAAATATTTTTTAAGTTATACTATGATATTTATTAGACCAAAATATGTAAATCTACAAGTTAAACTCTTCACTATAAGTCTTATTTTTATACATTAAAAGAGTTACTTTAGAAAAAGTAATATTTAAGTTTAGGGGATTTCGATCCACTAAAAATATACACATTTTTAGACCCATATTTTATACTCATTTTTGGAGATATTGTGCTTTAAAGGTATTTTTCATGTTTTATTGCAATCACTTAGACAAAAAATGAAGTAAAAATGATAGAATTTGGAGTCAAAATGGTTTTTTGGAGAATAATACTCAGCGTTGACGGTGTCAGCATGGAAGCCGATGATGCCAGCATGAAGGAAGGAGTCCAAAAAAGTTGGGGCAACAAAAACTCTGGACTGGGTACTGACAGTGCCATTTGACAGACATCACAATATAATTTTAGGCTACTGGCACTGACAGCACCATCGTGGGCGCCGACAACACTGAAATCGATGCAGAGCAAAATTGTAGAAGATTCAAGAAATTTGGATGATTTTCTTGAAGAGTTATTTGATACACCTCTTGGAAAGCTAACATTACGCTCTATTTAGACCGGAAATTGATTGGAAAAAGGAGTCAGCTATTGTGTCATTAAGTTTTCTTTAGTGTTTCATTGTTTGTATTGTGTAGTGTGGTGAGTCTATCTGTGATTTCTACTAAGAGTTATTGGAGAGGGAAAGACGTGAGAGATTTCTTCTTCCCTACATCTTCAAAGAGAGAATTAAGAGTCTTGTAAGATAGAAAGAGCCCAAGAGGGCTACAAGGAACTTGCTTTAAGGAAGAGTTAAAGATAAGTGGTGTTTGTTTATTATTGTTGTATAAACTTTCTTTTATTTATGAAATTTGTATTTTGCCATATCTTTCTCATGAGGTCGGAGTAGTTTTCTTTGTCTTTCTCCCTACTCTTAGATATGGTGAGTGAAGAGATAATTTGGATGTGCTAATTGTAAAATATAAAATAAATTATGATGATTTTTTCACTCCATTCTTAATTTACTTTTTGATTTGGCCAATTGAAATGTTAACATCTATTGTGAAACATACTATCCGAGGAACAGAGTATGAGTTTCACAACAAAGCGAGAAACACATTCGATTCCATGAAGGAGTGTTTCATTCATGGAACTGAGGGCAAATAAATAGGGAAATATATATATTACTAGGCAAAGAATTGGAGATTCTGGGGTGAAAAACTAAAATCCCAAAGTTGGTCTTAGTGTTTAAGAAATAAAGTGAGAGTTAGCCTTTAGAAGAAGGGAAGTGGGAGTTGTGGAGTGAGAGACTAAACCTAAGATTAGCCAACGATACTCTATAACTCTTGACTGATGGTAGAGAATTAAAATTACTCCTAGTTGGCACAAGACATATTAAAACCATTTATCTCTCTCAATTAACCAAAAACTCATTATAGTGGGAAAGATGTGTTCTCATATTTGTAACTTCGGGAACAAAAAAATATTTTGGTAATTATTGCATAGCTTTGCTTTATAGTTTTGCTAGTAGTTGGTAATTTAGTTCAAATAGCACCCTAAACATTCGAAATTAGTGCAGCGGATTTTCTTTATTGTTGTGAATTTGCTGATTAAATTTCCATTGCAAATTTACACCTTCCTCGTGGGATCAATATTTGGGGCTAAAATAGAAAGTCCTGTATTAATTGATAACGATAGGTATACTTGCATAGAATCCCAACATAAATTGCTTCAATTTCTTATTCATAAATAACAAATCAAGTTTTTGGCATCGCTGCAAAGCGGAGTCAGCTTTATTAATCTTACTCATCTATAATTTCGGGATCAATCGACATGAACTAAGAGTTGTTCCTCAAATGAGATAAAATTCTATGATGAAGGAAGTTGTTAAGAAATAAAAATTAAAATGGTTAGATACTGGAATAATATATCTTATGTGAGACAGTGCTTGGGTAAGTCCAATTCACTGTGTTCCAAAAAAAAGAGGAGTGATTGTAGTGACAAATGAAAATAATGAATTAATACAAACATGACAAGTCACTGGACAGTGAGCCCGCATAGATTATAGAAAATTAAATTCTGTCACCAGGAAGGATCATTTTCCTTTACCCTTTTTGGACCAAATGTTGGATAGGCTAGCTGGGCACATATATTTTTGTTTTCTATATGGATATACCGATTATCATCAAATACATATTGCTCCAGAGGATCAAGAGAAAACAACATTTACTAGTCCTTATGGAACTTTTACTTTTTGGTGAATGCCCTTTGGATTATGTTAATGCACCTGCAACATTTTAAAGATATATGATGTCAAATTTTAGTGATTTAATGTAAAAAAAGGATTGAAGTATTTATGGATGATTTTTATGTATTTGGAAGTTTTTTTGAAATATGTTTAAATAATTTAGAGAACGTACTTAAACAATGTGAAAAGGACAAATCTCATATTATGTCAATTTATGGTTAAAGGAGTAATTGTGCTTGGGCATAAAATTTTGGAAAGTGGAGTAAAAGTAGAACCCGAAAAAATTTAAGTTATATCAAATATACCTCGACCTACTAATGTAAGAGGAGTTAGGAACTTTTTAAGACATGTTGGTTTTTTTAGGCGATATATTAAGAATTTTTCAAAAATTACTAAGACTTTATGCCAACTTCTGGAAAAAGATACAAAATTTAATTTTAACCAAGATTGCCTTAAAGCCATTGAAACTTTAAAGGAAAAATTGAGCACTGCTCCTACAATTGTTTCACATGATTAGGAGAAACCTTTTGAATTAATGTGTGATGCTAGTGATTAGGCAATTGGAGTTGTTTCAGGGCAGAGATATGATAAGAATTTTAAAGTAATATACTATGCTAGTAAGACTCTTAATGATGCCCAAATTAACTATACCACCACTGAAATAAAGTTATTAGCCATTGTGTATGCTTTTGATAAGTATAGATCATATATGATTGGATCTAAATGTGTTGTGCATACCAAACATTCAACTATTAAATACATGAAGCAAAAGAAGGATGCAAAACTAAGATTAATTAGATGGGTACCATTGATGTAAGAGTTTGATTTTGTAGTAGTCGATATGAAAGAGACTGAAAATCAAATTGCTTATCATCAATCTAGGCTAGAACAAAAAGAAATACTTGACATGAAAAAAAAAAATTAATGAAACTTTTCTTGATGAACAACTTTATGTTGTAAAAGGATGGGAAATACATTCGTACGCTGATATTGCAAATTATATTGTTAGTGGTATTTTACCATATGAACTAACAAAACTTCAGGAAAAGAAATTCATTCATGATGAAAAATTTTATTTTTGGATGTTCCCTATTTACAGAAGCAATGCAAAGATTTAGTAATAAGACAATGTGTGTCTTACAAAGAAATTTAGAAAATTATTAAAAAAATGTCATGATTCTGAATTTCANTACACATTAATAGTAAAAAAAGGTTAAAAATGGGGGGGGAGAGTGGATCCCCTTCTAAAAGTAAAAGAAAATACAATATAGTCCTAGGGGTTCCACTTTTCGTAATACAAACTCCACGCAAAAGAAAAAGAAAAGCTTAAAGTAAAGAAAAACCCAAAAACACATTTTTTTTTTCACAAAATGTATACCAATAAGAAAAATTATACCCATAAAGGATATGTACACCAAAACCCAAATTTTCCATAGACAATAACAACAAAAGAGTAGTAGTGGCCATATTATCAAATGAGAAACACAGTGGTGGACTTCCAAAACCTACAAGAAATAAAACAGCCTTATTCCAATAAAAAGAGTGATTACAACATAATAGAATCTTCCAATCATTGAAGACATCACAAGGGGAGCAAAAAAGTGTCTCAGAAAGGTGATGATCAACAGAATAAATCAATTTAATCCCCCAAATAATAGATAACAAATGAGGCAGATAGTAAAGTTTATCCAAGTCCTGAAAACCTGCATTAAAAACCAAATGTGAGAGCAAGCAATTCCACAATAAATAGTGCAGGTCATGATCACTCTCCCTATCAGTGATATCCTTTCAAAATTTGATAATCCATGAGAAAGAGTGCACCAGAGAAATAGGGCCATTTAATGATAGCCTACCAAACAATACCAAATTCGTAATCTGTATCTAACAACTATAAAGTGAACCCACCACTTCCTTCCAAAATGGGTGGACCAAAATAGAAAATATAAGTGTTGTTATCTCCAGTCAAGGAAAACTCAATAATGTGGCCTGAAAACACTTCCACTAATGAATAGACAGAGAAAGGTAGGCAATAGCAGAACTAGTAGCCCCAAAGGAGTAATGATTCATAGAACCAAAACTTTAATGTGCCCAAACAGAACCATTCACCAAGCTATAATAACTAACCAAGCAATTCTCAATCTGCAAATACTGTCTAAACCAACAAATAAAGCCAACAAGTTCTTTCATGCCAAGCCCAAAACCGAGGACCCAACACCCAAAACATAGGAATTAAATTTAAGAAGACTTCCCAATATCAAAGCAATAAGTTCTTCCATGTTAAGCCCATACCAAGGGCCCAACACTCAAAACATTGGAAATAAAAATAATATGGCATCCCACTTAAAGCCCCAAAATATTAGGCAAAATAATAGCTCGAGCAACAACATAAAAAAAACAGCAGAAAATGGCAGTCCAAAATAACCAAAACCAGACCCATATTGTTAAACAAATAAGGGGGGCAACACCTTAAAAATGAACATAGGGGCATCCAAATCATTTTTAATAATTTTATGCAAGGATGAGGGAGGGGTATCTCCAACAGTAGCATTTGCACCCTCCCTTTGGCCAACCAATCCGCAGATTGATTCCCTTCTCTATAAGTAAAAGAATATAATATATTAAGGAGATGCCTTTCAATATTTTACCTAATTCTTTTTAGCAAAGATAAGAAATACCAAGGTGGTTTAATCTTAGCCAAAAAATTGTTAAACAAGATTTCAGAATCAATTTCCACCATAAAGACATTTAAGTTTAAAGAGGTAGCAGTATGAAGAGCAGCAAGCATAGCATAGGTCCGAGCCTCAAGTGGGGAGTTAGCAATACAGGGTGAAGCAAAGTATGCAATACATCTACCAAAAACATCTCTAATAAGCCCTCCCATACCCTTTTAGGAATTAAAAAAACTCCCATCAACTTTAACCTTAAACCAACCATGGGGGGGAGTGGTGCCCATTTAATCAAAATGGGTTTCCTACCCTTGGCCACGGTAGAAGAGGCAACCTATCCAAAGAAGGACTTCCAAGCCTTTTTAAAATATGCAACCGCTGAAATGGAAGTGGTAGAGGGGGTTGTAACCAGCTACTTCATATTTATGGTTGTTTCTTGCCATCCAAATAAATCATATGATAATAATATGAAAACAGAAATACTTGTTCAAAGAGGGGTCCTTCCAAATCTCTATAGTTGTTTGGAAGTTTAGATTAGTGGCCAATGGATACCAAAAAAGCACCCAAAATGATGCCAAACTTCTTTAGCAAAAGGACACTGAAAAAATAGATGATTAAAAAATTCAACACCTTTTTTACAACTATAATAGTAAGAGGCAAGTTAAAGCACTTTCAACTTAAGTATATCATCAAGAGGGAGAAACTTATGAAAGTATCTCAAAAGGAAAAAGAAATAGATGAAGAAATAAGTTTATGCCAAATTAAAACATGCCATTTCCATAGAGTAGAGGAGTGTAGGTTTGAGTAAAGCCATTTTGTGATAGATGTGCTAGCATGATTCTTCCAAATAGGAAGAGCCTTATCTTGAGGTTTAACGAGAATTTTAGCTATAACAGGAGCAATTTCACCAACTAAGGAATTTAGTATATGAAGATTCCATTCATCGTTAATATAACAATCCGAGACCAGCAAATTAGCATCAGAATCTTGAGTTGGAAAATTAGAAAATGTAGAGAGACCTCAGTCATGCTTCTAAAAGGAAATACTACCATCACCAATGTCCCAAAACATGAAATGAGAAGCTACAAGTTGGAATTCATGAAGATGCCGCATACTACATTCCTCCAAAGAAAACTGTCTTCTCTCATGAAATTTTGACAAATAAAAGTGAAGATTCATAACAATTACAATGTCAAGGCCATTCAAATTAGCTTCAGCAATCTTCCACCAACCTTTTACAGTGAGTTGGTAGAGGTTCTTTTAGTTCGTGCACCCGAGATCGAGGTCGGGGACGTGGACGAGCAAGAACCAATTTAATTGTTGAACGGACTAAGCTGGCCATCAACATCAACATAGAAGAAAGTTCTAATGAAGAAAGTTTTGAAGATGAAATAATGACGACAAAACAAAGGAAACCTCAATACCAGATATCCTTAGAAGACATGGAGAAAAGAAAATATGAAACAATGTATGATCGGATAAACCACTATGTGAACAACATGACCCGTACTCTGATTCTCCCTCAAAAATTTGAGAGTTTAGAAGGCAAGGAAATCCATAGCATTAGTTGAAAGCCAATGAAATTTTATCATTCTTCTATTTCTACTAATCTTGAAAATCATGTAAATTTGGATGAGAATCGTAATGAACTAATGGAATTACCTTTTGGTTACTTTTTGCCTTTTGTACAAAAGTTCATTCAACTGGGACATTTTCCAAAACAAATGCAAAAGGATAAATTACAAATTTTTGAAAAATTATAGGATGTTAAAAGTTTAACTCCCAACTCAAAAGAGGGTCTCATATTTGGTATAGTCATATCAGTCGATGATTCAGAATTTTGTATGGTTGTTACTAGTGAATCTAGAGACAACTGGCTTGATATAGATGATGAATCTACTGATCAGCTAATAGAAAATGCTCTGCCAAAATTTGAGGAGGAAATCAAATCAACTATTGATGAATTGAAGGAAATTAACCTCGGGATAGAAGAGCAGCCCCAACCCACATTTATAAGTTCTCAACTCAACGATGAAGAATCTTTATAATTGATCAAACTATTAACAAAATTTAAAGATTGTTTTGCATAGAGTTACGATGAAATGCTAAGATTGTCAACAAAAATTGTTGTTCATTAACTTAGGGTGGAAAAAGACATGACCCCAGTAAAACAAGCTCTTAGGAGAATGTGCCTCGAAATAGAACAACAAGTTATAGCCGAGGTGAAGAATTTAATAGATGCTAACTTTTTAAAAGAAAAGAAATACCCCACATGGTTAGCAAATATTATTCTAGTCAAGATGAAAAATAGACAAATACGTGTCTTTGTCGACTTCATAGATTTGAACAAAGTATGTCCAAAAGAAGAATTCATGTTATCGATACCAGAAATGATGGTGGATATTGCTTTGACACATGAAATTTTCTCCTTCATGGATGGATCATCGGGGTACAATCAAATCAAGATGGCTTCAGAAGATGCGGCACTTACAACCTTCAGGACACCTATCAGTATTTTCTATTACATAGTGATGCCATTTTGATTGATGAACGTCGGAGCAATATATCAACGAGATATGATAAAGATCTTTATCGACCTAATTCAAAACCAAGTGGAATGCTACATGGATGATTTGGTCATCAAGAGTAAACAGAAAATAGACTAGTTGTCCGTCACCGGGGAATTGAGATTGACCCAGATAAGATTAAACCTTTCTTGGAAATGCCTCTACCCAAAACCTTGAAAGAACTACGTTCTTTTCAAGGGAAGTTGGCATATCTGAGACGTTTTATTTCAAATGTCTTAGGTAGGTGTCAGACCCTCTCGACATTAAATAAAAAGGACGCCAAATTTTTTTGGGAAGAGAAATGTCAGTAGGCTTTTGAGGACGTTAAACAATATTTAAAGACACCTTCTATTTTTGCAGCCCCTATCCTGGGAAAAATGTTGATACTCTTACGGCCTTAGATGGCTCTCTTGGAGCCCTCTTGCCCAAGGAAATGGCGGGGTAAAGAAAGCATACTCTATTGCTTGAGTCATCGTCTAATACCGACTAAAGTAAGGTATGTACTTATTAAGAAGCATTTTCTAGCATTATTTTTTTCCGTACAGAAGCTTAGACAGTACATGCTTTCTCATAAGAGTACACAAATTTCAAAAGTTAATCCGTTGTAATATTCGATGACCCGACCAATACTCTCTGGACTTCTAGCGAGATGGCAATAATTTTATTATAATTTGATATAACTGTTTGTTCCTCTTTGTGCTATCAAGGGACAAATTCTAGCAAACTTCCTCGCTGCACACCCACTTCCAACTGGGTCTCCTCTTAATGACGAGTTACCAGATGAACAAGTATTACAAATGAATTTCTCCAGTGTGCAACACTGGGAGATGTACTTTGACGGAGCTTCATCAGCCAAAAGAGATAAAGGATCTGACACAATTATATCGAGCAAATCAGGGATTGGTTTGATCTTTATCACACCAGATAAGGGTATGCTGAGGTTCTCCTATCACTGATAAAGTCGTGTACTAACAACAAAGCAGAATATGAAGCCTTGATTACCGGATTGGAGTCAGAAATCTCATTGGACATAAAAAATATTTACATCTATTGCGACTTACAACTTGTCATCCAACAAGTCGCAAGACGATACAAAATTTTGAAACTAAGATTAGCATAATACCATCTGTACACGATGAAGCTGCTAAAGCAAATTCTCAATGTAACTTTCTACCAGATTCCTAGGGGAGATAATGCCCATGTTGATGCTCTAGCAAAACTTGCTAAAAAGCTGGCATGTCCCTAATAGGATTCCATTGTTATTACAGTACAAGGAATACATGTTTTCTCTCAGGTCGACCTCAACAATCTACACAAGCTCAAAAGAGAAGAAGAAGCGATGATTGTGGTTACCTATATCAACGAATATTTGCACAAACCATTGATAGAATATTTGCATACTAGAAAGCTGTCGGAAGACAAGTCAGCAACACACCACATCACGAAAAGGGCTATGTCATGTGCTCTAACAGGTGATGTCTTCTACAGAAGATCATTTGATCAGATGTGGCTACAATGCATAAGAGAGTAGAAGCACAAAATATTGTCAAAGAAGTACACTCTAGATTGTGTGGCGCTCACCAGTTAGGGTCGAAGATGAAAATGAAGATCAAGAAACTCAGATATTATTGTCCAATTATGATGTCTAATTGCATGGATGTAGCAAGAAGATTTCACTAGTGCCAAGTGCATGGGGTGGTCTTGCACCTTCCTCCAAATGTGCTACAACTAACAGTCGCCTCGTGGTCACTCGAGTGTTGAGGCACGGACATAATAGGTCTGATATACCCTTCTTCTTTTAAAGGACATAGATTCATACTTGCCGCAACAAATTAATTTTCTAAATGGCTAGATGTAGTGTCATTAAGAGGCGTTACGACTCAGCACATCCTTTAATTCTTCAAAAATCCAAGTCGTCTACCATTTCGGGGTTTCACACAGAATAATCTCTGATAATGGGACAATCTTCAAAAGCACCAAAATCAACAATTTGGTCATACAACACGGGATAGACTGGAGATACTCTAGAATTTGTTATCCTAGGTCAAATGGCCTGGTTGAGGCCATCAATAAGATACTGGTACAGGTTGAGGAAGACACTGGATGAAAATAGAAGAGATTGGCATAACAGATTGCTAGAAGTTTTGTGGGCCTACCGAACGACGTTCAGGACTCCCACTGAGTGTACACCCTACATGTGAGTGTACAATTCCAAAGTAGTACTACCGTTAGAAGTTCAGATCTTGTCTCTCAGAGTCACTGTCGCCAATCAATTGATAATAAAAGAAAGTGCAAAACTCACTCGGGGAACTAGAGAGTCTTGAAGGAAAACTACTAGAAGCACAACAATATTTGGAGCTTTATCAAGCAAGGATGGTACAAGATCATGAAAAATTTATTTGCCCGAGGATATTCAAAATTGGTGATCTCATACTTGTGCTCAAAAGGCCTATTCTTGCATGTCACAAGATAGGTGGAAAATTCGAGCCAAATTGGGAGGGACCATTTGTCGTAGAAATGATCTACATGGAAGGAGCCTACCAACTAGTGTATTTTTGAAGTGAAAGACTCACGCTGCCAATCAATGGACGATACTTTAAGAAATACTACGCAACTTGATGCTGCTTGGAATTGCCTTTTTGAAATTTTGATCGTTCTGGGGTTATTTATTTGGCCAAACGTCTGTGACCGGGTCCAAATTTTGTAATAAAATTAACCTCAATAAAATGAAAACTTTTGAAGTTACATATTCCATTTTTTTTTCTTTTTTCCAACTCAAAAATAATATTCTACTAAATTAAACAAAACATACATAAATGAGCAGTTTTCTCACCAATATAAACTAAAATTTTCTTTAATAAACACTTTGTTTTATTCTTGTTCCTGTAAAATTTGAGCTCACTAATTTTTTTCCTATCATCTGCAGAGAAAAAATGTCAGGCCAAAGGCTGATCCTTGTTTTCAGAGATGCTTGGAATCTTTCACTTAACGAGGAAAGGGCGTCGCAGGGTGGTTCCATAAACTTCGACATGGACCTCAATCAAGTCGACATGGACTATGAGGGTCCTTTGATGGATGTGGTTAGTCGTCAGGAAAAGGAAGGGCTACCATCGCTACTAAGGTTAAGCACCAGTGATAATGCTTCACTGAAGGGGAAAAATGTGATAGTACAGCATGACCCGATGGAGGGGACTAGTCACCTGCCATCCATGATAGCTACACAAATCGGGGGCCTTGGTGCTGCCAATGTTGAAAGACCACAAGATGCACCATTGGGGAGAACTCAGCGTAGAAATGCCAATCACACAAAGTATAGGGATTTCTTACGTAAAGAAAGAAGACGTCGGAAGGAGGCAGAAATTTTGCTCGCCCCGATCTCGGAGGGGAATATCTACTATCCAGGCATGAGAGAGACCTCTTCTAACCTACCTGCTATAGACGATGAGTCTAAGTTCCCTACAAGGCCATAGAAACCACAAGTTTTAGATGTTCTTTGGACGGGTGGCCCAACATGCAACATCAAGATACCTACACGTACACCAGCTACAGGGAAATTTGTGGAATGCTCGGACTGCAACTTCCTCCACCTGGAGCGCTACAATACTTTGGAAGAGTATACATCCACTAATGATGGGACCGCTAATCACTCAATGGGAAAACCATATATCCCATTGGATACAGAGCCGTATATCCCGTTGGACATAGAATCATATGCTCTGCTACAGACAAAGACAACATCAGCTTAGATTCCCGCTGAAACTGAAATGAGGGAGTATCCTCGATAGCTGTTGATCGTCTCTACGACAAAAAACTACAAGATGAGTAAAGTAAATAAAAAGGAATTTAAATTTTATGATGAAGTTCAAGGAAGGTTCATCAATATACAATAAAGCTTGGAGTTGTACACTAGGGTCTACTCCGAAAGTGATGAAAGAAGTATTCTTGATTGCATTTTTTATCTAAGAGACAGAGGTTGAGCAAGCCTTCTAATGGAAAGAGCTTATTTTGAGCCACATAAATGGATGTGGGGAAAGGGCGGGATCACTATACGATGTGGCTATTGTTACAATTTCACCCAAGACAAACAAGGAAATCTATTGGGGATTTTGAGATATGATGATGTGGATCCTACCTCCCCTGATAAAATGGATGATCAAGAGAAGGGTTTGATGGAACATACTTCTAGTAGACTATGTTCCCAATAGCTGTATCGTCAATATATATGATGAATGTGACTGTGTACCCCCATATATGGACCATCACAAATTTGTGAGACCTTTTTGTATGATCTCTTTCATGAGCAAAAACAATATCCTATGTGGGAATGAAATTGATGTCATTGGCCCCAACAAATTTATAGAATCTGTGGAGATTCAACTAGTAATGGATTCAATGCTGGTTCTTAAAGGAAACATTGTAGACATCGCTAAACATTGCATTACAGAGGTATGACGATGTAGGGTGTCTGTAACTTTCTGAAGGATGGAGGATAACAGAACGCCATATAGATTTCAACTAGATCAGGAGTTGGAAGAACTACTGTTGTACAATCTATGAGAGGGTTGCACCTCTAAACACATCCAAAGGGAACTCTTGTCCTGAAGCGTGCTTTAGTAGGTTAGCACGATCAGGAGCTCACCCCACTGGAGATGGACATTCAGAGGATACCTTTTGTACTGCAATTCGACACAGCATATAAGTTGATATATGTACCAGATATGCTCAACGTATGATATGTACGAACATGAGATGTTTTTCATATGTACTATAATGTATTCATCATATTGTACCTTTTGAGGCTCTGACCTGCACTCAATCTGTAATGCCTATTGAAGCAGATTAATGAAATATTTTCCAGAAGTTTTGTTTGTTTGCTCAATTGCCATTTTGTGCGATGGATAAATGCCACGAATCCATATGTTGGTTCCTAACTACAATGAACAAAGAACAACATAATAAAAAATTAATAATAAAGTTCAAATAAAACACTCTTTTGAAAAACCAATCAACGAACAAAATTTAAATTTTGGAAACCATATTTTGAAAATTAAACGTGATAAAAGCAGCAAGAAAAGAAAATAAATTTGTTGTGTTGATTCTCACGATTTTGAGGTCTCTTACTCTTTACTCGTGTAGCACGACCATCCTTGTCTGCACTAAATCTCATAAAATTTCACATATCTTCCTCACCAATGCCAAGCTTTTCACATAACACATATCTATGGGTTCAACACCACAAACTCTTTGTAAATTTTAACCCTCATTTTAGAATTAGTCCCTAACTTTTGATTCCTTCCCTTCGAGGTCGGTCCCTAACTTCCGATCCTTCTTCTAAGATTGATACTTAAATTTCAATCCTCATTTTGGAATCAGTCCCTAACTTATGATTCTTTTCCTTTGAGGTTGGTCCCTAACTTCAGTTCCGCCTTCTGAGATTGATCCCTAAATTTCCATTCTGATTTCGGAATCAGTCCCTAACTTCTGATTCATTCCTTTCGAGGTTGGTCCCTAACCACCGATTCCCTTTTTGCGATTGATACCTAAATTTTTATTCTCAATTTGGAATCAACCTCTAACTTTTAATATCCTCTTTTTGAGGTCGGTCTCTAACTTTTGATCCTCTTTTTGAGATTGATACCTAATTTTTTATCCTCATTTCAGAATCAGTCCCTAACTTCTTATTCCTTCCCTTCAATGTCGATCCCTAACTTTCGATTCTCTTTCTAAGATTGATACCAAAATTTTAATCCTCATTTCAGAATTAGTCCCTAACTTCTAACTCCTTTCTTTTAAGGTTGGTCCCTAACTTTTGATTCACTTTCTGAGTTGATACCTAAATTTTAATTCTCATTTCGAAATCAGTCCCTAACTTCTAATTCCCTCACTTCAAGGTCGGTCCCGAACTTTTGATTCTCTTTCTAAGATTGATACCTAAATTTCAATTCTTATTTTGGAATTAGTCTCTAACTTCTGATTCCTTCCTTTCGAGGATGGTCCCTAACTTCCGATTCTCTTTCTGAGATTGATCCCTAAATTTCAATTCTCATTTCAAAATCATTCCTTAACTTTTGATTCCCTCTCTTCGAGTTCAGTCCCTAACTTTTGATCCTCCTTCTGAGATTGATCCTTAAATTTCAATTCTCATTTCGGAATCAGTCCCTAACTTCTAATTTCCTCTTTGCGAGATCGGTCCCTAACTTTCGACTCTCTTTCTGAGATTGACACTTAAATTGCAACTCTCAGCTCAGGGTCAGTACTTAAATTCTGATTCCCTCATTTTGAGTTTGGTACATAAATTACGCCCTTCTTTTCGGGATTGATACCCAAATTTCAAATCCCATTATAGGGTTAGCACCTACACAGTAATTTTCATCCTTTATAAACACCTGAAACTTTATAAATTGAAACCCACTCTTCAATCCCCAGCAAAAGTTTCTACCTCTTAACTTTGATCAAATATTCACTTGCTAATTCCTCAGTGGAAACTACTAGCACTCAAATTCTACACTCCTTCTTAGGTCTGTTGACTTAGGAGTCTATGTTGGTTTTGCTGATCTTGTCGGTCAACGCCAATATGTGCGGTGTGCTTTGCCTAACACACCACACCTATTGGGGATCTGTTTGTTGACCTCATTTTTGGTTGAGGTTTAGTTTTCACTCTTTAGTTGTCTAAGGTCTAGCCATAGGACTTTCTTATTGAATATTCTTAGAAAACTAGAAAGGAACCCTCACCATTAGAAATTTTAAACTCCTCTTTGTTCAGCTTGAAGTTTCACATATTAGTCCTAACCTCTAGCACTTAGTAGGCGGGGTCACTATTAGGGAGCTCAAGATGAGTCCCCGTAGAATTGATTGACTTTAAGGCTGACTTTGGGTGTTGGTCTGAAGCTTATTCACTCAGTATTCTCACTATCACCCACAATCTTAAAATCTAAAATTGTTGAATTTCACCCTTGATTTTTTGGGAGACTCATACAGATGGTCCCCTAAACCCATCTGCCCCAACCTAAGGTTTGGCTAAGACTAGAACATAAAGAACCCAAATGACAATTTCACTGGTCCATAGCTCATACATGGTGATTAACATCCCAATTCTACCAAAAATACCCAAATTGGCCTTTTGCCCCTAAATCCACCCAAATTACCTAAACACCCTCAAATCCCAAATTTGGCCAAAACTCCTAATTTCACCCAAAAATACCCAAGTTCATTTCAAATCATTTCAGAATACCCAAATTACCCAAAACCATCAACAAATTCCAAATTTACCAAAATATCCCCAAAATTACCAAAATTACAAAAATAGCATTGGCATCCCAATTTTTCCCAAAACATGCAAAATCACTTCAATTGTCTCCAAAACCAATTTGGACCATTTTAACCAAAACCCCCAAATTGCCTTTAAAGACCAAATTTTCCTAAATTTACCTTAAAGGTCCATCAATTTGGTCCCAATTTCCCTCAATTTTAATTATAAACTCAAATTCACCTTTCATATGACCAATCTAAACCAAATATAAGCCTAATTGGCCCATGCTTTGAGCTCAATTTTGACCCAAATCAAAATCCCCAATTTTAGGCCTATGACCTAGTTGAGCCCCATGACCTACTCAATTTGCCCCAAGTTTATCTTAAACTCTTCATAAAACTCCTACACATTAAATTTGACCTTCAATTGGACTTTGTAAAGCCTCAATTTCACTTAATTTTAACACAAGTAAAAAAAATCCCCAAACTTGCCCCCACATTGGCTATGTCTCCAAAATTCACCAAATTGAATGCCTTAATCCCAAAATTTGCACCCAATTTCTGTTTAAGACCATTCATGACATTCCTATGGACCATTTTAACAATAAATTCGAACTTCACCCAACCTTTGCCCAACCTAGACCCAAGTCTAGCACAACATGCCAAAATTGACCAAAATACCAAAATCCTTCAAATTGAGCCTCCAATTAAACTTAAAATCATTTCAATCCTTCATAAAAAATCTTCATGACAATCATCTACATAATTTTTATCAATCAATTGAGCTCAATGTCATGGCTGGCCTAACCCAAACCAAACTTCTAGCCATTTTGACCCAAATTAAACCCATACACCAAAATTGACTTAGCCATGCCTAAGCCACCAAATTACTGACACCAAAGCCACCAAGTGCATCCTATGGACTAGACTAAACCCACCTAAACCAGCCAAAATGAGCTATGGACCAATAGTCCCTTGGTTTAAGGGATTTCACCCCATATTTGGCCAAAACTCAAATATCTCCTTCATCATTGCTTCCCATTGGGAGTTAACCATCATTAAGCACCCCTTGACCTCCCTGAGCCAAGAAGTGATTGAACGTTCGCCAGCCACCTCCTCAGCTATCGTAAATAGCTAGCCCAAGGGAGCCTCAAGTGGCCAAAACTAAAAATTGAACCTCTTTAGCAATTAGAGCTTTTCTTCCCTCCACCTTAGCAAGCTTTAGCACCCAACTCCAAGCTCTGAGCTCCACCAGACAACCATGGCTTTAAATGGAGTTCTCGATGGAGAGATATGTGCTTGGAACCTTAAGGAAACTCTGATCAAATCTCCCCATAGCTTCTCCAAACCATCCCAAGTGCAATCCCCTTGCCCTTAGCTATTTATAGCAACCACTTTGAGGCAATTTCTACACTGAAATTTGCCCCCAAAATAGGAAAGAACTTTTCACAGCTCCACAGTGCGCAAAAGTTCAAGTAATTGTGCAGACACCATCCCCACAGTGAGAGAAGTTGATTCCCCACAAAAGCCCCATCTGAAATAGCCCCTAGCATAGACTTTGATCAACACCTAAAATATCTCCTAGTCCCTAGCCCCTAGCTCAGTTTAGGGTCGAAATCATACCTAAACCATTCACCAAGGCTTGGAACTTCATCTTGTGGTTTTTTGGGACCAAATGAAGCTACCATGACCATTTGATTGAGGCCTCCCCTCTAAGACAAAGGTATTGAACTTCAACCCTAAACTGAGCTTGTTTCGACTCTCTATACATATTTACTGTATTTCATACCGTATAAACCACATAAATGTGTTCATCTTGAGTAGATGAAGGTTTAAAAAAAACATCATGCTATTTGGTTGAGTCTAGGCCAAGATATTAAGGTTTTAGTGTGAACCGATCATAGGTTAGGTCAATTGGGGACGATAACGACGAGCCATCCGATCGCACATGTATTCAACAAATGGAGGAGATCATGCCTAACAAATCCATGGTGCATAAAGTATGGTCCGCGTGGAGGCTACGTGGCTGGTGGCGTCAAATGGTGGAGCGACGTGTTGATCCTTCGAAGCAGACGAGGAAGAGTTGGCACAACATGGATAAGTAGAAAAATAGGGATTTTTTTGAATTATTTTAAATGACTAAAATTAAAAAATCTATATCTTTCTTTAAGAAAATCTTAAAAATAAAATAAAAATATCCACTAGCTCAGTGAACAAAGGAGAATAATGTGGACTAAAAATAAAAATTATTTTCTAACTCTCTGATTTTTAAAACATTTCACCATGGCTTGAAATTTTGAGGGTTTGTTCCTCATGACAAAGGCTATGTTTTCTGATTTTTCCAAGGTCAGAGGGCATCTCTATGCTTCTAACCATAATTTTCAAGCTAAGGTTATCATTTTGGCTTATTTTAATTATATAAATCATAATATCACTTAAAAAATTATGAAAACAATTTTAGTAGGTTTCCTTTGGTTAGAGAAATCTAGGAAAAATATTGTGATGTTTTGAATCGTTTTTTGAATTTCTATACTTAGTTAAATGTAAATACCTTATTTTAGTTTGCGTAAAATAAATACATATAAAAAATTAACAAATTCAACTCCACATTGTTCATAAAAATCATATATACCCACATTAAAAATTTGAAAATTATTTGGCTTGATTTAAGCACTAAAATGAATTTCTTAAGGAAACCTTGCCGTTTTATATAAAAATAATTACATTAAATAAAATACACTTTGAAAAATTATGAAAAGTAGTTTTCTGAGTTCCTTGTGATTATAGGCACTAAGAAAAAATAAAAATTATTTTTGAAAAAATACTTGTTTTTTTAGCCATATTTTGGATTTAAAATAAGTAAAAATTCCAAAAATACAAAAAATATTTCAAAATATGCCTAATTCGCCTTTGATCACTTGGGACTCAATAAGTTATTTTTCCTAATTTTTTCTAAGTTAAAAAATATTAAAAGCTTAAAAATGAATTTCTCATACTTTCTCACTAAAATAATTATAATAAATAAATAAATAATCACAGCGATATAAAATTTGATTCTATGAGTTTTCTGATCTCTCGGGAGTTTAATAAACAATAAAAAATAACTTTTGTAATTAAAACACTATTTTCTATTTAAATAAATCATGAAAATTGATCTAAAATAAAATAATAAAAATAGAAATTTGATCCAAAAAATCATAAAATTTTGTCTAAGTGTTTCTCTGACCTTAGAAAACCTCCAATAAATTTTTCCTATAAATAGAAACTTTATTTTGGATGAATAAATAAATTAACTTTTGAAATCCTACCTTCTAAATTTAAATAATTATCCAAATTAAATTAAATTTTGAGAGGTCCACATGTACTCCTCTAACATTTTAATTACCTCATGAATATAACACTTTAAACTTTCTGAATCATTTGAGTGGTGTTTAATGAGTTATGAGGTGAAGTGCCCCAAGGGCAAAGTGATAATTTTAAGACATTGGTGCCTTGATAAAAAATATAGGATTAACCGAGGGAAAAGTGGGTAATTTTTATCTTAATAAGCATATTTAGATGATTGGAGTACAATAGGGAGTGGTAGAAACTCATTCAACGCCCTTACACAACATCAACTGAAAGCATAATTTTCTTAATCTTCATGACTTGAAAGTCAGTTAAAGATTAAATGATTTTTAAGTGATGGGCTTAAGTCAGAAAAATGATAGTTTACTTCTCTTAAACCAAAAGTTGAGGATGGTTTGACCATTTGATAGGGATATATGTTACTTACATTAAAATCTTGATAATCACCATTTCAACTATTATGATTATTAAAGACTTGGTAGTGACATAGTTTCGATGTCTAAACTCAATTTGATTAGATTTAGAAAATGACATGCTTGGTGATTAACTTCTTTAGACACTACAAGCCTGACTTTGACTCCGGGCACCACAATCTTAAATAACTTAAACTCGCCTTAAGGACACCCACTCACATAACTCTTAAATGAAACATAAATTGATTAATGCAGTACCTTATCCTCGGGTTAATTAAATTGTTACGCTTTAATGAGCAATGGGGTAGTCAAACTTCAACCTCGGATGATTGATGGAACAATATGATAACTTCAGAACTGAACTCAAAATAAATCAAGAGATCTTCAATATAGTTCAGGGTCATATCCAGAGCATTTTGGAATCTTTTAGATGTTTTGAAGGATAAATTGAACTTATCGTATTTTGTCCTAAAATCATCTACTAGGATCTTTTGAAACTCAAAAAAATCAAAACATGGGATTTGGTAGCTAAACCTTAATGTACTCTTACAACTTAAACTTTCTTGCAATACTCTACATATCTTACAAGTACTGCCTTTCAGGTGGTGGAATGAGAAGACTCACCAGGTACGCTTTTACAGTTTACATCACCATTTTATCTTTTACTTTCTGTACTATACTTTCATGCTTATAAAACTTGCATGTTAAACAACGATGTCACCTTGCATGAAAACCAGAACTGCTAGGATAGCCACCAAACCAAAACAAAAGCTAAAATCAACCAAGATAAAATTCACTGTCATAACATCCAAAATATAAGATAACTCAAAATTTAATCACAAACATCACAAAAAAATTTGCAACTAATTTAAGACACCTCTATCGGATGATCGAGAGTCCCTCAGGAGAGGTAACCTATGATTGCTAATGGGATTTCCCATAGCTAAATGAAAGTATGGAACTCATTAAGTTGAGTTTAGTAAATTCATTTGGACTAAGTGAATCCAAAATGAAAGTATGGAACTCATTAAGTTGAGTTTAGTAAATTCATTTGGACTAAGTGAATCTATAGAAAATAGTGATGCCAGAACGAGGGAACCGTAGGATCCTAATCAATATCGTTCTAATCAACTTTAACATGCCCATAAAATTTACATAACTTAACCATAGAGCCATGTGATTTGACATCATGACCTGACACACTAGAAAACTTAAACGCGTCATGGAGAGGAGCTTGGAGCTAGCATCATGTGCAGTAAGACCATCTTTCATAGCATGAGGATCTACAACAACATATCTTTCCTTAGAATTAAATAACAAGCCACAGGATTTCAAGGTTGTTTGCTTATGCAACAAAAATACTCAACCTTTTCTTTAGGCCTTTGTATAGCTACAATGTACAATCTAAGCCTTAACTCTTCTTAGGATTCTTAGGTTGTCGTTTGTCATGACCTAAATCCTCACATCTTCTAGGCTATTTATGTGAACGTTTCACATAAATGTAAGCCCTAAACAAATAAAATTGGCAGGATGAAACATTTAAATAATTTCTTCTCAAAATCAAAGCCAAATAATAGGATAGACCACGATGTCACCAAGGTTCTCCTTCGGATCCATGACATCCTCTAGTCTCTCTCTTCCTTTAAATTCCAATAAATGTTTTAAATTTGAGTCATTCCCATTTGACACCCTTTTGCTTGATCTTGTTAAAAAGTGCTAATCCTTTGACCTATTTACTTTCACACCTCTACATCTGATCTCATTGAAAAGTCCTCCCCTTTGAAACTCCTTGAAGATAATATTCTTGATTTTTATCGAGAGTTTTCTTAAGTGACTTTGGTCATTTAAGATGTAATTAACTATCAAGGCTTGCCCTTATAGGAAGCTTGTTTGAATCTAGCTTAAAATAAAACCGATTTAATCATCCATGTTAAATAAGGGAACTTGTCAGCAAATAAAACGGTTTCACAAACCAAATGGATGTCATATGTTTCTTGTTTTTTTTTATCGAGCCTCATCCTCAAGTCTTGTTTTTATCTTTTGAGATAGATATAGGGTTTGGGGTATAGTGCTCTTTCATTTAAACTATGAAAAATATGGGGTCAGTTTGATTTCATATTTTTCTAAATTATATATAGATATATATATA
>JXCR01130887.1:12703-34819 GCA_002079205.1 Phalaenopsis hybrid cultivar | reverse complement strand
GTAAGTTTTTGACCAGTTGAATTGGTGATAATATATATATATATGTTTACAAACCAATTACAATGCAGTAAAGTAAGGGAGTGCCAAACTATCTCCATTAAACAAAAAAACAAGTGTGAAGAAGGTGCATTCCCAACAGAAATTTGTTCTGTGTTCCTTCCAAAGGAAGCCAGCCAATGGGCAGGGCAATTACCTTCTCTAGAGATGTGTTTAATTTTCACCCTACAACCTTTAAGGAGTATTTTCAACTGGTTATTCCATCTGAGCAAATTCCAAGGAAAGGCTTCTTCATTCAGCAATTTTTTTTTGCATACACTAGAATCAGATTCAATAATCAAAGGACCCATATGACAATGTTGAGTAATTCTGATAGCTCAATAAATTGCTCTGAACTCTACCTCCAAAGAATCAAAGGCCAAAGTAAGAGCATTGAAATAAAGTATACATGTGACATGGGGAGTTCCTAAGGACTCCCCACACACCTGTTGTACCTTTGGAAAAACCGCCATCAATATTCACCTTCAACCAGCCATGTTTAAGGGGGTTCCATAAAACTAATCTGGGTCTGATTCTATTGTAGTTAGTCTAGCTAGGCATCCAATTATGAAATACATTGGGGAAATGGTAGTGTTGAATAATCTTCTGAATATAGGAGGTGCAATTGAAGATCAAAGAGTTTGCCGCAGAGAGATGATCGTCAAACTTCACTTATTTTCTACACATCCATATGAACTAAGCAACAAGACAGGGAATCACTAGTAGATTGACGTTATACCAATGCTCCCAGCAACTAGTAAATGTAAGCCAACTCAAATTAAAAGTATCAACTCCAAGCTGGCCAAGTAGACCTGACCAGATTCTTTGAGAGAAGTCACAAGTAAAAAATAGATGTTATAATGATTCCTCAACAACATTGCACAAAAGGTAGATGAAGAGAGCTCTCAATCACTTCAACTTCAAGATATCATCAGAGGAAAAGCAAGAAATTCTAAAGTCTCCAACAGAGGAATGACATAGAAGGAGATAAAAAATTTCCCCAAATGGCTTTACCGCAACCACCTAATTCCAGAGGAAGAAATGTTGGTAAATGAATGCAGCCAGCTTTTGAGAGGTGGCTTGTTAGGTGGTAATTTTGTCTTTTTGATTAGATGAGAAAGGAGTGTCATTTACCCACTTTACTTGCTCACTAGAAAAGATAGTAATTAGCATCCAACAATTCCATTGATCCTCAGACCATAAATCCTTAACTTGACTTTGATAAGTGGGGTTAGGGATAGTACATTCAAGCTTATCTCCATTGCACACCCATTGATCCAGCCAAAAGTTTACTTGCCCTTCTCCCAGTTCCCAAATAAATAGCTCATTTGCCGGATTTCTGAGATTCAAAAACTTGGACCATATCCTTGAATCCCCCAATTTCTTAGTTACAATCGTAGGAAGCACAAACTTGCAGTGCTTCCCCATCATATATCTAGCCAAAAGGCTATCCTGGGTCCTAAATTTCATCCACAACTTATAGAAGTTAATAATGCTTAGATGTTAAAAATCATTGAAGCCTAGACCTCCAACTTGCAAGGGTTTGCACACCTTCTGCCAAGGAAGCCAGTGATACTATTTTCTTTGTCCAGACCACAGGAATTTATTAAAAATTCTGTGAATTAGCACTTGTGTACCCATTTGCAGAATTTGGGAAGAAGGAATTAGTCTAACAATCAAGCTGGGCCTTGATTTGGTCAATGACCTCATGGATTTGGGTTTGCTTACATCTACTTTTGATTAATTGAACACCAAGATACTTAATAGGTAGAGAGGTAATGTTAAATCCAGTGTATTCAAAGATCTAGTGTTTAATCTGAGGATTAGAGTTAGCACTAACAAGAACTTGAAATTTCTATTTGTTAAGATCGATACCTGAAGCTTGCTGAAAGTACAAAAGTCCTTTATACAGTCTCTTGACAAATTTTTTGGATACATTAGAGAAGATTATAATATCATCTGCATAAACCAAGTGGTTTATATTGATACTGGATCTATGATGATAAGCCAAGTAAGGTGAATCAGCAAACAACTTATTCAGCAATTTTGTGATGTTGTCCAAAGCTAAAATGTATACAGTAGGTGACGAGGGGTCTCCTTGTTTTATTCCCCTGTAAGTAGTGAAGAAGCCATGGCCTTTGCCATTAATTAAGACCGAGTGAGCATTGCACTTCAACCATCTTTTAATCAAATTAATGAAATCTCCATTAAACTCTCTAGCAGATAAACTCTCCAGAATGAAGTCCCAATTGATTGTATCATAATCTTTCCTTATATCAAGCTTTGAAATGGCATTTCCCCCTCTGCCTTTCCTATCAAGATCCCACAAAAGTTCTTTGGCCAGCAAGATATTATTTGTGATATTTTTACCTTTGACCAAAGCCACCTGATTATCAGATATGAGGTTTTGGAGATGTGGTTGGAGCCTGAAAACAATAATTTCTCTAATCAGTTTAGAAATTATATTAGTTAAGCTGATGGGCCTGAATTCACCCAAAATTTTTCTATTCTAATTATTTGGTATCAAAGTGATAGTGGAAGCACTGAAATATCTAGGTGGGTCCACCCCATTAAAGAAATTTTGAACAACTTGTGTAATATCCTTGCTTGTCTTGGCCCAAGTAGCTTTGTAGAAGGTGGATGTAAACCCATCAGGCGTAGTAGCCTTCTGCTCATTAATTGAATCTAAAGCAATTTTAATCTCTTCCTCCAAGGGAATATTGGTCAGATTTAAACCTTTTACATATTCATGACAATCAGATAATAGATTAGTGTCAATGGGGGTTCTGTCAGTGTGCCAACTGTTGAAGAGATTATGGAAGTATTGAACAACATCTTGAGCTATTTCATCATCAATGGTAAGTTTTTGACCAGTTGAATTGGTGATAGATAGGATCATATTGCATTTCCTCCTGAAATTAAAACATGCATGGTAAAACCTTGTATTTCTATCACCTTTAGTGAACTTAGATATTGTTGCCTTCTGCTTAAGGAATTTGTCCAGATAGCAAATTTAAGAAAGGAGCTTCTCATTTGCTTGTTATACCTCAATTGGAACCCTTCTTCTAATATGTACACTTCTTCTTGAGCAGCTGCAATATTTTCATTTACATTTCCAAACCTCTCCTAATTACATCTTCTAAGATGCATAGTTAATTTATTTTGTAATTTCCAAAGCTTTATCTAAGGGTTGCAACAAACTTTGTTAATTTTCTGCATGAACTCAGGATGTAAAGTCCACATGTTCTAAAATCTAAATAGAGTACTAACAGGTCTAACAGGATTCTGTATGGAGCAAAGAAGTGGTCTATGGTCTGATCCAGTCATAGCAAGGTGAGCGACAATAGTATAAGGGAAAGTTTGAAACCATTTAGAATTACCAAGCAATCTATCCAACCTCTCTCATAAGGTACCCCTCCTCCAAGTGAATATTGGCCCTTGAAATCCCAAATCAAAGAAACCAGCATTTTGTGTAAAACCATTGAACTTAGTCATTGCAAAGTGCAAAGGGGCATTACCCCCTCTTTTTTTAGTAGGAGAAGTAATACAATTAAAATCAACACCCAAGATCCAGAAGGAATTAATTGGCTGTCCCAGATGTAAAGATCCTACCATAGGGTCTACTGATGGCTAGCCAAACAATTGTCATAAATGAAAGTAGCATATCCCACTTGTGCTCCAATAGAAAATCAGATATGTATGAACAGAGAATGCCAAGTAACATATAACACTGAATTTTAGATTTGGCAAAAAGCCAGATTTATTATTTGAGTTAGCATAATAAGTGAACTTAGAGAACTTTTTTATAATATTTTGAGGATATTTTGTGACCATAGGATCAAGAAGTGCAAAGAACCAAATCGTATGAGTTCTAATGAGATATTTCAATCTCTTGAGTGAGGAGCAGTGAGCCACACCTCTTATGTTCCTACATAAGAAATTGATCATTGAGAAAAAGGTTCTCCCTTTCCCTCTAGTTCTAGGATGAGGTTCCACTTGTGGGAGAATGGAAGGCCCATCCAATGTCTGTTTAACTTCCAACCTGCCTTTCTTTTTTGTATTTCTTTTTTGAACTTGTCATTCATCAGTTAACACATCTGTAAGGGTGTTGAGTGTGGGATCATCAATCTTATGTAAATTAATATCCAATAAGCTATCATCTTGTATATCATTCTCCATCTATCTTTTCTCAGTAGAAATACCATTGACAATGCTTTCCATCTGAGCTACAACTGTATTATTAGGTGTATTAGACTTCTAGTGATTAGCATTAGCTTCTGAAACTAAAGGTACAACATCTGACACTGCTACCTCTATTTGCTTAGAAGCAGTTGCCTTCTCCATACTTCAATCTGAAGTCTTCTTTTTGGGAGGCGGATGGAGTCTATAACACTTCTCCAAGTTATTTCTAAACGTTCTACAATGAGAACAATAGATAGGTTTTTTCTCAACCACTATGCTCTGCCAAAAAACTTCTTCTTCTAATTCAATGCAAACCCTCTCAATATCTGGGAGTGTTATATCTCTTTCTACAAGAACACTAGCCCCTATAGTCCTGGCCATATTGTAACTTGAAGCATCAATCTTCAGAGGGCATCCAAGTGCTCTACTGATGTTGAAGAGCACATTTTGATGATAATACTGTATAGGGAGATTAGGGAGTTTAAACCACGTAGGAATAATAGGGGCTCCTTATTAGGATCAAACCTAGGTGTCCACTTCATCAATTTCATATTGATTTCATTAATAATCAAGGTGTATTTAGCAAATACTCTAGTATAATCTTCCTCAGTATATAAAGTAATTAAAAGATGTCTGCCATCTAATAAACCCAGCTTCCATGAGCCATTTAGCTTTAACTCAATGAAATATTTCCTTACATAGTCCATCTTAGGATGTCCATACTAGAATTTTCCTATTAGAGTAATTTTAATTGATTCATTTAGAGCTTGAATTTCTTGTGTAGAAATAAGGATGACAGGTTCCCCATCCTTTAGTCCTAAGGGATTCACTTCATGAAGGTTTTGTGGAAACACCAAATGCTCAAATGACATGGGTACTTCAATCCCACTTCTAACTACATCAACAAATGTAGCCTTTGTTTATTGGGCTTAGTTTCAACGTCAATAGGACAAGCCATTGATAAAAACCACAGCAGAAACCAAAGAACAAGTTAACAAACCAGCTCTAGAGAGAAAAACTAGTAAGAAGAAATCCAGAAAAAATCAAAGTTCAAACCAGCTAGTCTACTGATAAACCAACTAATAAGAACTTGAAAAGCAACAAAATAAGACCAAAATGCAGTTCACCATCTATGAAAGCAATGGAGTAGTAACTAGTTCACCAAGCTTAGCAAGTAAGCAATGGAAAAGTAACTAAAATTCAAAAAGCTCTTGCCCGGGAAAGTCCCAAGAAAATAAGAACTCCCAATCATCTCTCCAAGACAAAAGATCTTCTTGAGGCATAAACACCAAGCTCCACAGCACCGCCAGGAAGGGCCATTAATGCCCAAACCCTAGTAGAGCAAAATAAGTTCCGAGAGACGCCATATTGTGAAAATTAACAAAAAAATAATAAATATATATATGGGTTTCCTCCCATAAAACGCTTGGTTTAACATCATCAGCTCGATGTACCATTTGGTTAGTTGGGTTTACTTAACATTAAAACTTATTTAAATTTTGGTATGTGCCCTATATAATAATATTTCAATCGATGCCCATTAACTTTAAATATCTTTTCAGTGTTAGGATTTTTAATAACAAGAGTTCCAAAATGATAGACTTTGATAACTTTAAATGGTCCTAACCATCTGGATTTCAGTTTTCCTAGAAATAATCTCAATCTTGAATTATATAATAAAACTTCTTGTCCAGGTTCAAACTTCTTTTTAATAAACTTCCGATTATGCCATATTTTCATTTTTTCTTTATAGATTTTTGCATTATCATATGTTTCATTTCTAATCTCCTCGAGTTTTTGAGTTGCAATAATCTTTTCTCACCAGCATCTTTTAGATTAAAATTAAATTCCTTAATAGCATGAGTTGCAATAATCTTTTCTCACCAACATCCTTTAAATTAAAATTAAATTCTTTAATAGCCCAAAATGCTTTTTGCTCCAATTCTACTAGTAAATGATATGTTTTTTCCAAAAAATAAGTTTATATGGGGACATTCCTATAAAAGTCTTATAAGCAGTTATGTATGCCCATAATGCAACATATAATCTATCAGACCAATCCAATTTATAGGGATTTACAACTTTTTCTAGAATTTGTTTTTTTCACAATTTGATATCTCTGCTAGATCGCTAGTTTGAAAAATATAGCAGTAGAGAATCTTTGCATAATATCATATTTCTTAATCAATTTTTTGATTCTCTTGTTCTTAAAATGATATCCTCCATCTGAAATAATTACTCTCGGCATTCCAAATCTTATAAAAATATTTTAATTAAAAATTTAGAAACACTCTGAGCATCACATCTAGGTACAACAATAGCTTTAATCCATTTGGACATTTAATCAACAACAAGTTATATATATATATATATATATTCAAATGAAAGCATAAATGGTCCCATAAAATCTAATCCCCACACATAAAATTTTTTTACTTCTAATACATAATTTAGAGGTATTTCATTTCTTCTAAAAATTTTCTTACGCGCTGACATCGATCACGTGTTTCAATATATTCATTAACATCTCTAAAAAGAGTAGACCAATAAAATTCAGCTTGTAAAATTTTATATGCAATTTTATTTATTCTAAAATGTACTTCAAATTCAGAATCATGGTATTTTTCAATTATCTATTGAGTTTCTTTGTAAGACACACACCTTCTAATAATTAGATATTTACATTGTTTTTATAAATATAGGTCATCCCAAAAATAGAAATTTGAATCATATATAAATTTCGTTAATTGTTGATTTTTAATATCAGGTGGTAGAATATCACTTAAAAAATAATTTACCATATCAGCATACCACAGTACATTCATTTCATCAATACTATATAATTGTCCCCCTAACAGTGCCTAAAATTTTATTTTAGCTGATAAATTAATATAAATATGTAGAGTAAATTATTTTCTAGGCAGAATTCCAAACTTATCTCCAAAATTAAAGCAGTTTAAATAGGATAAGTAGCCGAAATTAAGATATTTTTTTAACAACTAACTTGTTGATGTTGAAATTAACACATCTTGGTGGCTAAATGTGTGGAAAAAGAAGAAATCATTTCTGATTATTCGAATTAATACTGCACTTTTCCTTAAACGACTTCAAAATTAAATAGATTTTTTAAGAAGATATCATTCAGTTAAATAATATCACTACACATATTGGAACTATTGAGATTCTGATTCAATTAACTCACTTTGAATTTACGAATGATTGAGAATAATTTTTTGCCACCCTAAAGAAAATAGCCATACTGTTTTTATATGAATATTTAAAAAAACAATCAAATGTTGCTTCGCAAACACAAACATTCAACAAATTTTTTTATTACAAAACAATGCTTCTTAAGTGGCCAAAACCCGAACTCAGATTCAAATAACGTGAATTGGATGAAAATTTTTTTCAAAGCCTCCTCAAAATATTCGGAGATAGTCTCCTTGCATCTCTCGGCTTATTCAGCAATTTTTTTTCGTTAAATCTAGTATAAAAATCTAAAATTTAATATAGATGAATTTTAAATTTATATGCTCAAATAGGATCTGCACGGATCTCATGCCGATCCTATGGCTGGAATAAAAGGGACTAGCTTGTCTTTTGCTATTTTCTTTAGAGCAAGGCTAAATATGTAATTTCTATATCTTCTAGTCATTCATTTTTCAATAAATACGAGGGCTTTGTCATGTATGAGGACTTTTGGATTTCCCAACTTATAACATATTTTCTTCATGAAATAAAATGAGTTAACGGTCTCGGGAACAACTCATTTGTCCCCGATGGGAGAAGTTTTTCTCTTCTCCTTCTCTCTCTATCCATCTATTTCTCTTTTTTCTCTCAATCTTATTTCCTCGGACTAACGTTCTATTTTATGGCATGGTCTTCTGATTAGATTTGGAATCAATATCCCTTTAAATGCGGTGAGCGTGGATCGTGTCATTGACAAAAAGACGAGCAACACCGAAATAGTATAAGGGGAACTAGCACAACAAATGACTCGCTCCACTTATTCATCTGGCACCCAGCTCCCTTAGCTGGTCATCCACCACATTTAACCAATGATATTGATTATCACCCAATGCTATAGTTCTTCCAAGGCATGTACTTTCTATCATGGTTTGTTGTAAGAGCTTTCTCGCTACGCTAGCTCATTCTCTCATTTTTTGAATCTTCTCTAAATCGATCGAGTTACTCACTGGCAATTTGCTGTCATAGCAACCAACTAACCACCTCACTGATCAACTGTCTCAACTCTCTGTTGACAACCAAGCGGCAATATCTTAGAAGCCACACATCAACTTTTACCAAAATCCTTGTTTGACAGACACTCTAATTTCTTCCTCCACCGCATGAAGCTTCTGGTCATCTCATCACTTCTTTATCCTCCCTGAAAAGACACATTTCATTCAAATTTATCTCCTTCGATCACTCCTCACATGGGAAAAATGAGGCACGCATGTGTCGCCAAGCTCTTCCTCCTCCAACTCTTCAGCTTCTTTTCTTTCTCAGTTTCTCCCCGTCACGCTTACACTGCTGGTGACTTTTTCTGCCAACGAGTTGCTCCAACACTAGAGTCATTCATCATAGAATTTTCTTTACCGTCGGTTACCTGAACAGTTTATTCTCTTTCAATCTTTTTGACCGCCATCTACCTTTGACTGACCTCCAATCAATGGTCGACTAACTGACTTTGGCCATTCCTTGCTTTCGATCAGCCACTTCAACTATGTCCGCCTTTAACTTTATGGTCTGGATTCGAGCTCTCAAAGGAACAAATCGAGATGCAAATAAAATGATGGAAATAACAAAGCCAATATTAAGCAAGGGAAATGTAGATTCTGTCCTGTTTTAGGGTAAGAGACTTTCCCTAGAAACCTACGCAGAGAAGCTCGATCTTTTCACAGGTGAACTGCTAAAAGAACATAACAAGAAGAAGAAATCTTGAATTCCCACCGTCTCCACCTCTGGGAAAAGCCGATGGATGAACCAAGCTTATGAATTGTGTCTTCCTCACGTCTCAATTAGAGGGCCATGGGGAGCTCACCATGGAAACCATCAACTAATAAAATGAAGTTCTAAACTCTGGGTGTGCAAGTCTTCTTCCTTTGATGATGACTTCCCCAAAAATAACCTCGTTGTCATGCCCGTCGTCTTGCAGTTTAGTGATGGAGTAAAAAGCAGTCATAAAATATCCCTAACATGATCAGTGGGAGGTAGTTGATAGATTTGCTGAACTAATATTGTCGTAATGAGAACAAGAAGAAAATCGTTAAAGAAGAGGATAATACACCATTATCTATGATTTACTTGCTTGATCTTCTCGTGGCTCGGATACACACGTCAACCTCACTAGCCCAGCTGCTGCTAAATGGATTTTCCAGTCATGCATTGGGAAGTCATGAAGCGTTACTAAGTTGCTTGTGAAGATTAGTAGAAGAGCCAAAACAATGAGCGATTGAGAGGCTTCGACTGACCACTCGATTCCGTCCGACCACCAACCCAAAATCGTGGTGGAAGGAAAGATTTATATACATACTACTGAAATTTTATATACTTACTTGTTTACATTCATACCAATGAATGTTTTTGTGTACCTCCAGCAGGCCGTCCTTTGACCGACCACCCACTGATCGGCCGAGTCAAAATAAACTTAAAACGGAATATAAGGAAGAAGATTTACATACACACCACTACACCACTAACTTCTTATATATGAACATGTGCTAGCAATACTTGGCGAGATTAAGAATTTCATGTATGTGAATGACCACTTGACACTTGACGAACTCGAATCCTAGTAGTATAACCAAATTGGTTCTCTTTGAAATAGAGATAATCTGCCACTCGATAGTGTTAAGCTTCATGAGGGGCGTACGACCTTAGAGACGATTCACCACCTAGCAAGGATAAGCTCAGCAAACAGTGTACAACAATTGTCTATGACCAAGAGAGGATTTGCCACCGGAAGCAACAAGCCATGCGAGAAGTTTATGATGATCTTCTTTGGCCCTAGAGATAATTCTCCACCCAGGAGTGACAAGCTTTGTGATGGGTGTACGATGAAAGTCCATGACCTAGAGATGAATTGCTACCCGACAGAAACAAGCTCTACGAGGGGCATATAGCTATCTTCTACGACATAGAGATGATTCATTAATAGACAAAAACAAGTTCCGTGAGGGGTGTATAGTAATCATTTTCGACCCTAGAGACAATTCACCACCCGGTAGCTACAAGTTCCACAAGGGTGTACGGTGATCGTCTACGAACCAGAGATGATTCAACACCCGACAACAACATGTTTCTGCAAATGGTGTATGACAATCATCTTCGACTATAGAGAAAATTCGCCACCTGACAATGATAAGTTCCTCAAGGGGTGTACGGCGATCGTCTATTATTCAGAGATGATTTGCCACCTGCCATTGATTATCATCTTCAACCCTAGAGAATGTCCCTACGGTTCAACGACAAGCTCTTTGAGGGGTTTACGATAATTTTCCATGACTGAAAGATTACTTGCTACCCAACAGCAATAAGCTTTGCGAGGGGTGTAAGATGGTCATCTTTGACCCTAAAGACTATGCGCCTCTCGACAGAAACAAGCTTCACGAGTAGTGTATGACGATCGTTTAAAATTTAGAGATTATTCACCTCCCAGCAATGACAAGCTTCGTCAGGGGTGTACAACGATCGTCTTAGGACCTTGAAATGGCTCACCACCTACTATCGATAAGCTCCGTGTGGAGTGAAACTTGAGTTGAACAAACATCATATTCAAAAGATCAAAAAACATATCTAAAAAAATTGCTTATCAAAGGCGAACAAAAAGGCTATTAAGAAACTAAGTAAAGCTTGGAGTCAAAGAAAGAATATCTTTTCTTTACTTATGGGTTTTTCATTCTTATTGTAGCTATGCCTCCAAAAAGAGAAAAAATTGGGGCCTTATGTATAGACTAAAATTGTCACCATACTCATTAGAGAAAAAGAATCATTGTAAAAATTGCACCTGCAGTTTGCTCTCGTCTATCGACCAACATTGGTAGGTTGAATTTTCTTCCAACAACGGACTTTTTCCTTAACGATTGATTTTTTCCTTGGCCGGCTTACCGTTTCTCTGACAACGAACTTTTTCCTGACTGTCGATTTTTCTCCCAATAGCCGACTTTTTCTCCAACAACCGTCTTTTCCTTCAGTGGTCTACTTCTTCCTCCGAGCGGCCATTAGAATCTGATGACTCCCCGGACAGAAAAACTCTAGAATGATAGATTCATAAGATGACAATAAAGACACTAAAACCGAGCGCGAAAAATCCTTGACATGGAAAAAATTATGTGTTCAAGATTTGTTTGATACAGTTTCTTGTTCTTATGTAGTTGTCACTATCAAGAAGCGAGGAAATTAGAAAGTTTAATATGTATACTAAAAAATGGCGTACATGAATCTCATGATGATCCAACAGTCGGAATAAGAGGGACTAGGATGCCCTTTGTTCTTCTCTTTAAAGCAATGCTAGATATGTATCTCTATATATATTATCCCTCATATTTTGTATTAAATAGGAGAGCTATTTCATGTATGAGGACTTTTGGATCTCCCCATTTGCAGCATATTTCTTTTATAAAGAAAATGGGTTATCTCCCCCGGGAACACCCTATTCGCCGTCGACGGGTGCAGCCTTCTTATTTTGCTCCTCTCTCTATCTCTCAATTTCTGCCTCTCTTAATTTTCTTTCCTCGATCAAATGCTTTATTCGTTGGGCATGGTCTTCCAAACAGATTTGAATTCAACAAAATTTAAAATGTTAATTATAACTTTTAAATTTTTTTATCAAGTATAGGAATGTAAGGTTGAACTCTAAAATACGTAATACAACAGAGGAGAAACAAAATTAGTTTAACTTGAGTACGAGTGTGAAAATTTCGTCTGAACAATATTAAGTAGATGCTACGCAAGGATTATAAGGAAGAAAAAGAAAGCTACCAGTGGGAGGAAAAATAAATACATTAAATAAATTGGTCTAGTGAAACGCCTTGCCTTTTTCTTTTTCTTATTAAATACTCCAATCTCATAGATGTTATTAAATGTATAACGAAATCATGAAAGGAATAAATAGAGAAAGACGGGGAAGACAAAAAATAGCCGTTGGATCAAGTTCTCGGGTTTTAAATTGTCATCGTTTTGTATCATCTGTATTAGCATCACGTACTTGTTCATAATTCTTATGAAATAANAAGTCCTATGGCTAGACCTAGGCTACTAAAGAAGTTTCTAGACCTCAACCAAAAGTGAGGTCAACAACCTTTCTTAGCCAATGGAAGAGCAATGATAGATGTACAGAAAGGAGAATTAACTATGCATGTCAATGAATCAAACAGTTACATTTAATATTTCCAAATCAATGTAGTATCCTACAAAAGGTAAAGATGATGAATGCTATATAATTGATGTGATAAGATATTTAAGTGAATGAGATTCCAAAACAAATTATGAAGAGAAATTTGAGATTAAAGAGTTGGAACATGAGCAAGAAGACAAATTGGATGAATATGAAGTTTTATATAAGGAAGATTCAAATTATGTTTGAGAAAGTTTTGAAGTTTTGAACACTACAGAGAAAGATACATATTTTTGTCCATCAATTGAAAAACCTCCCGAGTTTGAGTTGAAGTTACTTCCTGAACATTTCNAAGTCCTATGGCTAGACCTAGGCTACTAAAGAAATTTCTAGACCTCAACCAAAAGTGAGGTCAACAATCTATCTAGAAAACAAAAATATTTATGCTTAGTCATTCTATCTAATATCTGGTTTAAAAAGGGTAAGGGAAAATGATTCTTCCTGGTGGCAGAATTTAATTTTCTATAATCTATTTAGATTCTCCAACCAGTGACTTATCTTGTTGATATTAATTTGTTATGCTTATTTGTCACTTAGTCACACCTCCTTTCTTCCGAACACAGTGAATTGGACTTACCAAAAAACTGTCTGAAATAGGATATATCATTCTAGCATCTAACCATTTTAAAATCTCTTTCTTCAAAAATTCTTTCATCATAAGGTTTAATCTCCTTTGAGGATCAACTCTTTGTTCATGTTGATCTTCTAAAAAGATTCTATACATATAAATTGAATGGCGGATTCCTTTAATATCATCTAATGTCCACTAAAGGCTTTTTCCAACAACTATTTTTCTTGTGTTTCGGTTAATTCTGAGGATACTATAACAGGTAATATAGATAAATCTCCTAAGAATGCATACTTCAAATGTGTAGGAAGTATTTTTAGTTCTAGTTCAGAAGGTTTCTCAATAGATGAAATCAAATTCTTATTACTTTCTGTAGGATCTAAAATTTTATATTTTTCCTGAACATAATCCAAATCCTCTTTGCTCACTTCCATAGATACATCGTGAATTTTATCATCATTTTGATATTTCATATATTCCTTTTCAAATTCTCTTTCAAAGTCTTCTTAAAATATTCATGGCTTAAATATTCGTTAATATCCATTCTGAAGTATTCAATCTCTTGCTCTTTTACAGGGTATCTAATTGATTTTGCAATATTAAATATAACCTCTTAATTACTAACTCTCATAGTTAGTTCTCCTTTTTGCACACTATCAAAGCNATTTCCTCAAAATTAACTACAGAAGAAGAAGAGAGTTTGATGAAAATTTTAATGAGTTATAAGAAAGCCTTTAGATGCATAATTTCTGATATAAAAGGAGTTAGTCCTTTAATTTCTATGCATAAAATTCATATGGAAGAGAACTGCAAACCCAAGACTAATCCTTAAAGGATACTGAATCCTACTATGAAAGAAGTTGTTAAGAAAGAAATTTTAAAGTGGTTAGATGCTGGAATTATCTACCCTATTTTAGATAATGCATGAGTTAGTCCAATTCATTGAATTCCTAAGAAAGGAGGAGTGACTGTGACTTTGAATGAACATAATGAGTTAATACCAACAAGACAAGTTATATGATGGTGAATATGCATTGATTATAGAAAATTAAATCTTGCCACAAGGAAAGATCATTTCTCACTACCCTTTCTAGATCAGATGCTGGATATACTGCTGGGCATAAATACTTTTATTTTTTGGATGGATATACTGGTTATCACCAAATACAAATAGCTCCTGAGGATCAAGAGAAAACAACTTTTTCCAGTCCTTATAGTACATTTGCTTTTAGAAGAATGCCCTTTGGTTTATGCAATGCACCTGCTACATTTCAAAGATGTATGATGAATATTTTTTGTGATTTAATTGAAAAAGGGATTGAGGTTTTTATGGATGATTTTTTTAGTGTTTGGAACTTCATTTAACTTATGTTTAGAACGTCTATCAAAAGTTCTTAAGCGTTGTGAAGAAATAAATTTAGTCCTTAATTAGAAAAAATGTCAATTTATGATAGCAGGATGCATAATTTTGGGACATCAAAATTAAGAAAATGGTATGAAAGTAAACCCTACAAAAATTCAAGTGATCGTTAATTTACCTTACCCAACAAGTGTAAAGGAAATTAAGAGTTTTTTAGGACATGCTGGATTCTACAGGCGATATATTAAAGAATTTTCAAAAATTGCTAAGTCTCTATGCCATTTACTTGAAAAAAGATGTAATTTTTAATTTTGATGAAGAGTGCATAAAAGCTTTTGATTTATTAAAAAGAAATAGTCACTGCACCAATTATTATTGTACCAAATTGGGAAAAACCTTTTGAATTAATGTGTGATGCCAGTGATTATGCTATTGGAGCTATTTTAGGACAAAATTATGATAAGATTTTCAAAGTTATCTACTATGCTAGTAGAACTCCTAATGAAGCTCAAATTAATTATACAACAATTGAGAAAGAGTTATTAACAGTAATATATATTTTTGATAAATTTAGATCATACTTGACTGGAACTAACTATATTATGCATACAAATCATTCTGCTTTTAAATATTTAATGAAAAAGAAGGATGCAAAACCTAGACTGATACGATGGGTTCTTCTTTTGCAAGAATTTGATTTTGAAATAGTAGATAGGAAGGGAGTTGAGAATCAAATTGTTGATCATCTGTCCAGCCTTGAATTAGAAAAACCACTCTACTTGAAAAAGAGATTAATGAACATTTTCCAGATGAAAAATTGTTCAATATTAATGAATGGCATGTTTCATGGTATGCAGACATTGTGAACTTCATTGTTAGTGATATTATACCCTACAAAATGACATACCAACACAAGAGGAAATTTTTATTTGAAGCTAAGACTTATTTTTGGGATGACTCATTTTTATATAAAAAAAGGAAATGATCTTATTATTCAAAGATGAAACTTATGAAATTATCTAAAAATGTCATAATTCTAATTTTGGGGGACATTTTGGTGTTGATAAAACATCATAAAAAAAATTTACAATATGGATTTTATTGGCCTGCTATCTTTATAGATGTTAATGCTTATATAAAAAATTGTGATCGATGTCAACGAACATACAATATTTCTAGGAGGAATGAGATGCCCCTCAATTATATGTTAGAAGTTGAGATATTTGATGTTTGCGGATTAGATTTCATGGGACCATTTATAACATAAGAAGTTGAAATATTTGATGTTTGGGGATTAGATTTCATGGGACCATTTATACTATCTTTCGTTAGAAGTTGAAATATTTGATGTATGGGGATTAGATTTCATGGGACCATTTATACCATCTTTCAAAAATTTATATATTCAGTTAGTAGTAGACTATGTATCCAAATGGATAGAAGCTGTTGCTTTACCTCGATGTGATGCTCAAAGTGTTGTAAAATTTTTAAGAACGAATATATTTTGTGGATTTCGGATGCCGAGAGTGATCATAACTGACGGGTGAAGTCATTTTAGAAATGCAATAATAAAGAAATTATTAAAGAAATATCATATTAATCATAGGATTGCTACTGCTTATCATCCTCAGACAAGTGGTTTGGCTGAATTATCCAATCGTGAAATTAAAAGAATATTAGAAAAATCTGTAAATCTAACCAAAATGGATTGGTCAGCTAAACTTGATTATGTTTTATGGGCTTATAAGATTGCATACAGAACTCCTATAGGAATGTCCCCATACAGGCTAGTATTTGGGAAAGCGTGTCACATACCAGTTGAACTTGAGGATAAAGCATATTGGGCAATCAAGGAATTTAATTACAATTTGAAAGCTACTGGTGAGAAGAGGTTATTGCAATTAAATGAGCTTGAAGAGATAAAAAATGAATCTTATGAAAGTGCAAAGATTTACAAAGAAAAGATGAAGCTGTGGCACGATCGAAGGATTCTGACTAAAAATTTTCAGTCAGGGCAACAAGTTTTGCTTTATAATGCAATGTAAAAATTATTTCCAGGCAAACTTAAGTCCAGGTGGATGAGGCCATTTGTTTTGATGAAAGTTTATCCTTATGGAGCTGTGGATATCAAAGATCCTAAAACTGATAAAATATTCAAAGTGAATGGTCATAGCTGAAATCCTACTTTTTAGGCGACCAACTTAAATTAAATGATTTTCTGATGTTGGGTCAACCAGAATAAGCGCTGGTTAGGTTGGACTGACGACGTAAAACCAAGCTCTTTGTGGGAGACACTCCATAGTTATCTGTGTGTTTGTTTTTCTTGTTATGTTATTGTGTGTGAATTAGAAAATTTTGGTAGTAATTTGATTATATATTAAGTTAGTGATTTTTTAAGATCACAAAAGATGGCTTAGACCTGTTAGAATGAATGTTTGGACGTTAAGTTAACCTGTGCTAAATTAAGCACTGCGCTTAAGCACCAATGTTGACCTCACTTTTGGTTGAGGTCTAGAAACTTCTTTAGTAGCCTAGGTCTAGCCATAGGACTTTCCTACTGACTAGTCTTAGAAAACTAGAAAAGGTATCCTCACCATTAGAAATTCAAAACTCTTCTCTTTACTCAACTTGAAGTTCCACATATTGATCTTAACCTCTAGTACTTAGTAGGTAAGATCATTATGAGGGAAATCAAGGAGAGTTCCTATAGGACTATTTGGCCTTAGGATTGACCCTAAGTGTTGATTTGGAGTTAAGGTACACAATACCCCCACAATACCTTGGCTAAGACCAATACATAAGGAACCAAAATAGGGATTTTATTGATCCATGGTTCATTTAGAATGGATATCTATCCAATTCGGCTTGAAATGCTCATCTTAGATCTTTTTGCCCTAGACACACCCCCAAATTACCTAACTGCTCTTGGGACACTTCTTTAACCCAAAATCCCAAAAAAATTATAAAATTCTCAAAAAATTCCAATAAATCCCAAATATTACCAATTTTATTTCTTTCAACTACCACATTACCCAATTTGACCAATTTGACCATCTTTAACAAAAATCCCCAAATTGCCCTTTAAAGCCCAAAATTCCCCAAATCCATCCCAAATGTCTATAAATTTGATCTTAATTGACCCCAGTTCCCATCCTAAAATCAAATTCACTTTTGATATGACCAAACTAAAATAAATTCAGGCTCAATTGGTCTATGATTTGAGCTCAATTTTGATTTGGGTCAAATCCCCAATTTTGACAATAAGACTTAATCTCATTCAATTGAACCCATAGCCTAGTCAATTGGCCTAAATTAATATTGAAAAATCCTTAAAAAATTCTTACAAATCAAAATCAACCATAAATTGGCCTTGATGAAGCCTCAAATCCATTTGATTTTGGCCTAAATAAAAAATTTGCAAAATTAGCCCTAATATTGGCTAACACCCCAAATCTCAACAATTGAATGCCTTAGACTTCAAATTGGCATCCAATTCTTGTTGAAAATCCTTTATAAGGTCATTTGTGACCAAACACAACAATCAATTTGAGCTTAGTCCAAAGTTATCTCAAGTTTGACCCAAATTAGCCTGACAAAACACAACAATTAATTTGAGCTTAATCCAAAGCTAGCTCAATTTTGACCCAAATTAGATCTTTAGGTCTAAAACCAAAACCCATCAAAACCCATTCAAATTGACCATCAAGTCAACTTCAAAATAAATCAAAATCCATCCAAATTGACCATCAAATCAACTTCAAAACAATTTTCATCCTTCATGAAACTTGTTCATTATGATGCTTTACACCAAACAAAACAATCAATATGGACTTAGCCTATGGCTAGCACAATTTTGACCCAAACTTAGCCCAACATGCTTAAAATGGGAAAAAATCAAAAATCCACCAAATTGATTAACCAATTGACCTTAAAATGACTTTCACCATTCATTAAAGTTGTTCAGCCCATGGCTAGCCCAAGTTTGACCCAAACTTAGCCCAATATGCTTAAAATGGGTCAGCCCATGGCTAGCCCAAGTTTGACCCAAACTTAGCCCAACATGCTTAAAATGGGTCAAAACGCCCATGGCTAGCCCAAGTTTGACCCAAACTTAGCCCAACATGCTTAAAATGGGTCAAAAATATAGCCCATGGCTAGCCCAAGTTTGACCCAAACTTAGCCCAACACGCTTAAAATGGGTCAAAATAATCCACCAAATTGGTTAACCAATTGACCTCAAAATGACTTTCACCCTTCATGAAAGTTGTTCTTCATGGTCTCGGCTAGCCTAATTTTGACCCAAACTTAGCCCAACATGCTTAAAATGGGTCAAAAATAAAAAAATGAATTGATTAACCAATTGACCTCAAAATGACTTTCACCCTTCATGAAAGTTGTTCCTCATGATCTCTTGATTAACCAATTGACCTCAAAATGACTTTCACCCTTCATGAAAGTTGTTCCTCATGATCTTAACCAATTGACCTCAAAATGACTTTCACCCTTCATGAAAGTTGTTCCTTATGATCTCCTACATAACCAATTGACCTCAAAATGACTTTCACCCTTCATGAAAGTTGTTCCTCATGATCCTCTACTCTACCAATTGACCTCAAAATGACTTTCACCCTTCATGAAAGTTGTTCCTCATGGTCTCTTACACAAAATTGACCTCAAAATGACTTTCACCCTTCATGAAAGTTGTTCCTCATGGTCTCCTACACCAAACTTGACCTCAAAATGACTTTCCACCCTTCATGAAAGTTGTTCCTCATGGTCTCTAACACCAAATTCCATATTGACCTCAAAATGACTTTCACCCTTCATGAAAGTTGTTCCTCATGGTCTCTTACACCAAATTTCATATTTAATTGGGCCAATTAGACCTCAAAATGACTTTCACCCTTCATGAAAGTTGTTCCTCATGGTCTCCTACACCAAATGATGACCTCAAAATGACTTTCACCCTTCATGAAAGTTGTTCCTCATGGTCTCTTACACCAAATGAACCTCAAAATGACTTTCACCCTTCATGAAAGTTGTTCCTCATGATCTCCTACACCAAATGCCGTATTTAATTGGGCCACTCAAAATGACTTTCACCCTTCATGAAAGTTGTTCCTCATGGTCTCTTACACCAAATGTCATGAGTAAATGCTTAAAATGGGTCAAAAATAAAAAATCCACCAAATTGATTAACCAATTGATCTAATGCTTAAAATGGGTCAAAAATCAAAAATCCATCAAATTGATTAACCAATTGACCTCAAAAGACACTTTCACCCTTCATGAAAGTTGTTCCTCATGATCTCCTACACCAAATTCCATATTTAATTTTCACCCTTCATGAAAGTTGTTCCTCATGATCTCCTACACCAAATTCCATATTTAATTGGGCATAAAATGGGTCAAAAATCAAAAATCCGCAAATTGATTAACCAATTGAAAATGGGTCAAAAATAAAAACTCCACCAAATTGATTAACCAATTGGCCTCAAAATGACTTTCAAGAAAGTTGTTCCTCATGGTCTCTTACACCAAATGCCATATTTAATTGGGCCAATTGACATGCTTAACCTAGTCCAAACACAAGATTTGGTTATATTCACCTTCTTGGACTTATGGTCAAATCCAAACTAATTGAGCTTGGTATGGTCAAATGAGCCTTACCATAACTCATCCTAGACTCTAGGGTTGAGTTTAAAGCCAGCCATCCACCCATGGTTAAGCTTGATATTTATCTCATGGGTAAATTTTTTTTTTAAAATTNTTAGTTCATTGCAATCCATTTCCCCCTCTCAAATCCACCATGGCAATCCAATTTTGAGCTTGAATTCCTACCCAAAACTAGGACAAATTCCAATCTCAACCTACACAGCACCAAGCTCCAAATAAATTGGCCCTACACCTTCACAACAGTGAAAGAAGCAAAACCCTCATCAATTCCTCCTTTGAAATAGTCTCTACCATAGCTCTCAACCAACACCCAAAATCGGCTGTGGTCAAATCATACATAGGCTTTACACCAGAGCCAGAGGCTTCATCCCTAAGCTCTTTGGGACCTAACAAATATGTGCAGAATCTCTAATTGAGGCTAAACCTCTCGGAGCAAAGGTATAACCTCACTCACTCTCCCGAGCCTTCGCGAGTTCTCCATTTATAATGGCTTGATTTCATAGCATGTTTACCATATAGATGTGTTCGTCTCTTCATGATGAACAATTTTAAAAAATAATCATCAAAATCCATACAAAAATGAGAGAAATATTAAGGTTTTAAAATGGACGGTTCTCAGTTAAGTCTATCGGGGACGATGAACGGATGTCGTCCATTCTCTCGTGAATTGAATGAACGGCGGAGATCAAGCCGGATGATCATCCGGGACGATACAGCGGGCCGCGTGGCAGCTGAGTTAGAAGACGGCGTCGAATAGGAGCGCGCCGCGTGGCTTTTCAACGGATCCGAGGATCCAGTCAGCCCGTGGTTTGAATAAATAAATATGATATTTAATAAATTTAGAAAATAGCTCCTAAACTTAAAAAATCCATATCTTTGCATAAAAAATTCATAAAAATAAAATAAAAATACCCTCTTGCTCAGTGAACAGAGGAGAATCCTGTGGAATTATTTTCACATTAATTTGATGCATAAATTATTTTTAAAAAATGAATTAGGGTTAGGGATTTTTCAATTCTCCATTCATATTGAATTATCACCTTGACCCCAAATTTTTATATGTTGTAGCCTCTGTCTAGGTGAACAGCTTGAGCATTTTTCCAAAGACATAGAAGATCTATAAACAGAGATCTTAATTTTATAAGTTTTTATGCATTTTCTATTCAAATAAGTATAGGAAATTTTATATGACTTAAAAAATTCTACAAAAATTCATGTAAGTTTCCTATGGCCAGAGTAGTCTTAGAAAATAATTTTATAATTTTTAAGAATCAAAACAATACTGTTTTGAGCAAACCTTAATTTGCTTAAAATATTTAATTTAGAATACATAAAAATTAAAATTACTTGATTTTTGTTTTTCACTGTTNATAAATTATTTTTAAAAAATGAATTAGGGTTAGAGGTTTTTCAATTCTCCATTCATATTGAATTATCACCTGACCCCAAATTTTTATATGTTGTAGCCTTTGTCTAGGTGAACAACTTGAGCATTTTTTCAAAGACATAGGAGATCTATAAACAGAGATCTTAATTTTATAAATTTTTATGTATTTTCTATTCAAATAATTATAAAAAATTGTATGTAGCTTAGAAAATTCTACAAAAATTCATGTAAGTTCCCTATAGCCAGAGTGGTCTTAGAAAATAATTTCATGATTTGTAAGAATCAAAACATCATTGTTTTGAGCAAACCTTAATTTGCTTAAAACATTTAATTTGGAATACATATAAATCAAAATCACTTGATTTTTATTCTCCACACTGGTGCATAAGTCACAAAACTCACTATAAAAATTTCAAGTCATTTGGAGATCATTTAATATTTTTAATTGATTTTTAAAGTGACCATCAAATTTGAAAATTAAATGATTTTTAAAAATCAAAATATAATTC